>VWZV01010773.1:88001-143715 GCA_013397155.1 Irena cyanogastra
TGCGCTTGTGACCGTCCGTAAAGTGCCCTCTGTGCGTGTGTGGCTGTGTGCGCGTGTCGTGTGTCCGTGTGTGGCAGTGTGACGCCGTGTGTGCGTGTAACTGTGTACAGGTGTCGCGTGTGACAGTGTGACACTGTGTGCGTGACTCTGAATGTCCTCTGTGGGGCTGCCACCGTGTATGTGTGCTGTCGGTGTCTGAGCGCGCGGCTGTGTCGCGTGTCCCCTGCGTGCCGCTTTGTGCGTGTGTCCTGTGCGTGACTGCGCGTGCCACGTGTCCCGTGTGTGTCCCCTGTGTGTGTGACTGTCTCCGCTGCGCGTGCGGCTGCGTTTGGCGCTCGGTGTTCGTGTCCCTGCCTGTGTCCCCGCTGCCATGTGGTGTGTCCGGGTGTAAATGTGGCCGCGACACGCGTGGCTCCGTGTCCCCGTTCCTCGGGAGATGCCGTGGGTGTGCAGTGCCCTCCGCGGGGGTGCACACCCGCTGTCCCCCAGGTCCCGCTGGCGCTGCCACGAGGGGATGGGGACGATAGGCACGGGCTCCCAGCGTTGTCGCCCTGCCGGTGTCGCCGGACGTGTCCCACAGCCGGGGCAGAGGGGCCGGGCCGGGCTGGCTCCTCTTCCTTATCGGCCGCAGCTGGGACGCTCCTGGGAATTCGGGGCTGTTCTGAGCAGCATTCCAGCGGCTCTGGAATTCGTTTTCCAGGAGGGTTTTCCCAGCCGGGGCTCGCGGAGGGGTCGCTGACCTCTTCGCTCCTCGCTGGCTGCCCGGGGCGATGCTTTGGGAGCGAGGGATGCTGCGCAGGGCTTGGTTTTCCTGCCAGCTGCTGCTCCCGGGACAGGGCTGGCTGGGAGAGGTGCGGGTGTGCGGTGTGCTGCAGCCTCGGGCTCCCGGGAACACCGATTTTTGGGATCCCTGGCTGTTCAGGAGGAAGCGGATGTTACTTAGGCTCGGCATAACTTCGGTACAAAGGGGGACAGCGGTGACGGAGAGATTGTTCCGTGCCCAAATTAAACCACGTTGCATCAAAGCCCCAAAACCCAGCGGAGCTGTGGGATGTGGGATCAGGCGGATGCAAATTCCCAGCTCTGGAATGCCCATCACTCCTTCCCCCCCCCAGCCTGTCCTTGCTTGCTGATGCTCCCTGCGATTTGCAACGATTAAGTTTTGGCTGTTAATTAATATATACATTGCAAGTTAATAATTCAGTTGTGCTGAAGGGAGCAGCAGCTTGGGTAGGAGTTGGCGTGGGGGGTGTGTTGTGTTGACAGCTCTGTCTGGATGCTGAGACTCTGCAATAAGGATCCATCCTTGATTTCCTGACTGCACCAGCGGGATGCTTAAATTTGCCTTAAAGTACAAAAAATTCTTGAAACGAGAATAACGTCCTCCTGGGATGGCTTGTGGGTCTGGCAGGGGTCAGTGGTGGGTCTGGCAGTCGGCTTGAAGCTTTCATTGAGCTTTTCCAGCCTCAGTAATTCCAGGATCCCCAGAACGTTCGCGTCTCCTCTGGCTCTTGCTCCTGTGCAGCTGTGCTGGTACCAGACCCTGCAGAGGGGACAGCATCTCTGGTGGCAGCTCTTCTCTCCTCCTCTGTTTTTTCCTCCTTTTCTCTGGAGCAGCTTGCCCTGACAAGCTGGGGCTGCCCCATCCCTGCAAGTGTTGGATGGGGCTTGGAGCAGCCCTGGTCTGGTGGAAGTGTCCCTGCCCATAAGGTGAACTTTGAGGTCCTTCCAACCCAAACCATGATTCCACGATGACTCCCTCAGCTTTCCAGGGTCTCCGTGTTCTTCCCACAGTGAGCTTTACCCCCCTGGTCACTCACAGCAAAAGAATTCCTGCTTTTCTCACGACCCCCTCATCCCACGGACCCACAGCCTCCGCCGAGCGCATCCTCTCCTGGCTGGGGAATTTTGCAGGCAGAGATGCCAGCTTTCCATGGATGTATATTTCCAAAATAACCCCGTTCAGGCTGTGGAAGGGAACGTGCTTTTCAAAAATAGCAGCTTCGTTACTTTTAATCAGCCGAAGCCGGAGCAGCGTGGAGTGATTGCAGCCGGCGCTCGACATCCCAATTATGTTTGCCTTTTAATGAGAGGAAAACCATTTGCGAAGCTAAAATATTTATTTTAGCCTGGTGGGGTTGCTCTCAAGAGCTTGTGTGGATGGTAAGGAGGTGGTTTAGACACTGTCTGTGTGTCTTGTGTTGTTTTGTTTTTTGTTTTTTTTTAATGGGGAAAGCATTTAAATATGGCAAGAGGCTTTCTGTGGCCGGGGCTGTGGAATTTGCATCCTCCTCAGTCTCCTAATTTCTGAGTGGTTTGAGAGCTGTGTCGCCTCCTGGCTCTGTGGGTGGGTTTCTGCCGGCGCAGGAGTGAGTGCAAATGACCTCACCTGGAGCCTGGGGCTGGCACCTGCCTTGTCTTTCCTGCCCAAAATCCCTCCTGAAAGCAGCTGAGCTTTGCGGGCTGGCCTGGAGGCTCCACGGGAGATGGTGAGGAGGCAGGATGGGTTTTTATAGAATCATGGCATTTTTTGAGCTCATAGGAACCCTCAAGGATTGTCCAGTCCAGCCCCTGGCCCTGCCCAGACCCCCAACAATCCCCTCCTGTCCATCCCCGAGAGCATTGTCCAAACTCTCCTGGAGCTCTGGCAGCCTCGGGGCTGTGCCCACTCCCTGGGGAGCCTGGGCAGTGCCAGCACCCTCTGGGGGAAGAACCATTCCTTAAAATCCAGCCTAAACCCCCTGACACAGCTCCAGCCGTTTCCTCGGGTGCTGTCCCTGTCACAGAGAGCAGGGGATGGCAACACCCAGGAAAGTTTTGTAGCCAAGTGTTGACTTCCCCAGTGACCAGTGATGAGTCAGCTTTGAGACAAGGGAGCAGCCCACTGGGAAATGCATTTGTGCTTATTAACTGGGATATCTTAGCTGGAGCTGGGTGTGCTCACCTGGAGAGGAGAAAGCTCCAGGGAGAGCTCCGAGCCCCTTCCAGTGCCTAAAGGGGCTCCAGGAGAGCTGGAGAGGGACTGGGGACAAGGGATAGAGGGACAGGACACAGGGAATGGCTTCCCACTGCCAGAGGGCAGGGCTGGATGGGATTTTGGGAAGGAATTGTTCTCTGTGAGGGAGGCAAGCCATGGCACAGGGTACCCAGAGCAGCTGTGGCTGCCCCTGGATCCCTGGAAGTGTCCAAGGCCAGGTTGGAGCAGCCTGGGACAGGGGAAGGTATCCCTGAGGGGATGGAGTGGGATGAGCTTTGAGGTCCCTTCCAACCCAAAGTATTCTGGGATCCTCTGATGGCTGCAGCAGGGTGTTCATGGAGAGCAGGGAGTGGGGGCTGCTGGGGTTCCCTGCCCTCTGGGCAATGCCCTGCCAGGATGCAGGAGGCATCTCCGCTGCCAGCACCAGCTCAGGACCCATGCAAGCCGCTCCCCAAAATGTGCAGAGCGAGATTTAAAAGAACAGAACGCTTCCCTGGGCTCCCTCCTGGCCAACAATCCCTGCATTAGCCCTGCCAGGGCTCGGGCACAGGGCTGGCATTGTCTGGGGGCCTCGGCAGCGCCGTGCCAGCCTTGGCCGGGGCAGGGAGCACGTGGCTCTGCCGGCGCTGGCACCAGGAGAGTCCTGCTGATGGGATTGGGAAGCAGAGGGGCAGCAGAAACCCTGGGCTGCTCCTGGTGGGGGTGGTGGGGCCGAGTCCTGTCCCTAAGGGAGCTGGAGGGTTGGTGCCACCGACCTGTGGGGACACCAGGGCAGCTTTGCTGGTGATGAGGAGGCTGCAGGGCTTGTTACCTTCAGAAGGGTTTGCAGCCCCAGCTGGCTCTGTGGCCATAAATAATCTTTGGGGTTTCAGCAAGGGAAAAAGGAGAAGGCTCTTGCAGGGCCTGCAGCTTTGGCACGTGATCCCTTTGCTTCCCAGCCAAGGTGGAGGGATTGCTCCCAGCAGCTCAGGTCTGGTTCTCAGTGCTCGAGTGATGCCCCAGTCCCATAACACCACAGCCATCCACACTAAAGGATAATTTTTTTGAGGCTACCTGTGCCATCTCCCTCCTCTTGTGCTCCTCCTTGCAGCCTGGGGTCCCTAATTCCTCCTGGTGCTCCTTGAAGTGATTTCTGTGTGTTTCTGTGGGCTCCTGGAGAAAAGTGTGGGAGTCTGGACAGGGATGTGCGTGGATGGCTCACAGCAGCAGGGAATGCAGGAGCACATGGAATCTCTCTGCTGCCTCAGGGTGACTCCCAGGGTAAGGTCAGTTTTTCATGGATCAAAGAGCAGACCATGAAACTTCCAACTCTCCCACCATGCCTCTGGATTGGCTTTTTGTCCCTCTGCTGGGGATTTGGCATTTTGGCTGGGCCGCGCGTTTTTGGGAGGATCACTCGGTGTGCCACAAGCAGCATTTCCTGGCTTTAATCCCATTCTTTGGTGGCCAGGCTGCTGCCCCTCCACTGGGAACCCCATGAGCCCACGGGGTATTTCTATTTTTAACCTGCTGATTCTGTGTGGATGGTTTGTGCAGGGGGTTATTTTCGGTGCCGGGAGGCAGCCCTTCCCTTCCCATTGCCATTCCCAGCTGGCATATCAGTGGGAGAGTCATGCTCTCATTCCCCAGCTCCTGGGGCTAAAGAAGTGCTCCTGCTCTCTCCTACCTGAGTGGGTGTTCCTGCTCCACCTGGGAGAGAGGTTGTGTCAAACCCAGCTGTGGGAATCTGGCACATCCCATCTCCTGTTTGTAGGATCATCACAGAATCCCGGATTGCTTTGGGCTGGGAGGGACCTTAAATCCCATCCCACCCCTGCCATTCCAGGGACACCTCCCACTGTCCCAGGCTGCTCCAAGCACCAACATCCAGCCTGGCCTTGGGCACTGCCAGGGATCCAGGGGCAGCCCCAGCTGCTCTGGGCACCCTGTGCCAGGGCTTCAGCATCCTCACAGGGAACAATTCCTTCCTCATACCCGATTTCTTTCAGTCTGGGAGAATAACTTTGTAGCCTCAAACCTCTGTATATGAAAACGAAAAGGTGGAAGGTGGCCCAGCCACTTACTTTGTAATTGCTCTGGTGTTTCTTCAAAATCAGAGTGGGTTTAGATGGGATGTTGGGAAGGAATTCCTCCCTGTGAGGGTGGGCAGGCCCTGGCTCAGGGTGCCCAGAGAAGCTGTGGCTGCCCCTGGATCCCTGGAAGTGTCCAAGGAGAGGTTGGACACTGGGGCTTGGAGCAGCCTGGGACAGTGGAAGGTGTCCCTGCCCATGGCAGGGGTGGCACTGGATGAGCTTTAAGGTCCCTTCTAACCCAGACCATTCTGGGATTGGGTGACTTTTCATCATCTGGCTGCTTTTGTGTGAATTGGAGGGATGGTGATGCACATCTGGTTTGCTGTCCTGTTAAATGATGGGGAAAGCTTTGATAATATTAATAATAATGTTGTGGAAGCCTTTCCTTTTCACTGTTCATTTTCTGGAGTTGCTTCCTCTCTTGGTCTCCCTGGGGACCATCCCATCATTCTCAAGAGGGCAAATCACTGCCAGGGAGCCAAACCAGATATTTTCTAGCTGACTCCAGAAAGTCTTGACCCAGCAAAGATTTCCTGGCTCTGGTGTGGGATCCTGAGGCTGCCTCGCTCATCCCGCTCTATCCCATGCTGCTTCCCTCTCTCCAGGGGTAAATCCAGCTGCTGCCCTCCTCCTGCCATGCCTGGCTACTCTGCCTGGATAAAGGGCTTTAGGTCATCCCTGTAAAGTGTTTCAGGTCGTTTTGGGGGGCAGGGTCGGCGTGGTGTGTGGCCTTGTTTGAACAATGCTGGCTGTTTCCTTAGGAACAGGGAAAAAGGCTTTTTTGGAACTGAGCAATGGGTCAGCGCAGAGGGGCAGGGCAGGAGGTGTTTTATGGGCACTGCTGCTGGAAGCAGTGATCCTGAGGGTCCTTTCCACCCTCAGTTATGAATCTGGGATAAGTCCAAGAGTGGCTTTGGTTGGGCTTCTTAGTGTGTCCGGGGCTGGGTGCAGCATCCATCGTTTTGTTTGGTGTGGTGGGGGAAGGTGCTCAAGTTATCCATCTGAAAACACCTCCACAGGTAAAGCATGGAGAAAGGGAGCAGAGAAAAAGCCCAGGAAGTGGAGGAAGGGATGCAGTGGTCACACAGGGAGTTCAGCCCAAAGTCTCCCCAGTCTCACACACCTCTGGCACTGAGAGCGCTTCAGCCCGGGCCGTGTTGCTGTGGGAGATGTTAAATCCCAAATTCCTGCCTCGTTCCCTGCTGCTGCTCCTGGCTCACATCCGTTCCCAGAGCAGCCGGGGAGCTCTGCCGGGTCCCTCGGTGCAGAGGCTGCCACGGCTAAAATTAAACAAAGAGAAACTTCCCATTTTTCTGTGAGCTTCCGGAAAATGGCAGCGCTGGAGGCAGGCGAACAAAACAAGGCGTCCCCGGCCAGAAAAAAAACCCTCCTCACCTCAGAGGCATTTCCTTGCTTTCTTTCCCCCACCTCCAGCCTCTCTCCCTCCCCATCCTGGCTGCTCCATTGAAAACCTGCCATCAGATTAGGGCTCCCGGGGTGGGGTTGCTCTGGGAAGCGTTTCCCAGGCAGCAGCCCGTGTGGAAAGCCAGCCTTGGGAATGGCTCTGCTCTCTGCCCCAAATCCCCTCCCTGCTTGTTTTGCCAAAATCATCCTCACCGGGGGTTTTTGGGTGCATTGGGGCAGGCTGAGCTGTTGGAATCCCTAAGGAGGTGCAGGGAATAGTTCCCAATGGGCCTGGGAGCAACTGGTCCCTGCAAAGGATAAGGTTTGGGGGTAGGAAAAAAAAAAGATGCTTGAGTGCATCCTGAAAAAAAAGAGATCCGTGAGTCCATCCCACAAAAGCAGGACCTGTGTGAGTGTATCCTGCAAAAAAAAAAGGAGGAGGAGGTAGGGGTGAAGGAGATGGGGAGTGCATCCTGCAAAAAAGGAGGAGGAGATGTGTGTGAGTGCATCCCAGAAAGAAAAAAGCTGGAGGAGCAGATGTGTGGGTAGATCCAGGATAAAAAGAGCTGTGCAAGTGCAGCCCACAGAAGGAGAAGGGTTTGCGTGGGTGCATCCTGGAAAAAAGAGGAGCTGTGTGAGTGTGTACCACAAAAAAAAATAGGATGGGGAGATGAGGGTGTCCCTCAAAAGGAGGAGATGTGAGGAAATCCCACAAAAAAGGGAGAGCAGATGGGGGTGCATCCTAAAAAACGAAAGAGAAGGTGCCCAAGTGCATCCTGCAGAAAGAAAGCAGGAGAAGGGAGGGGTGCATCCCACAGCTCCTTTTCCCTTGCTCCAGCTCCTCCTTCCCTGTGGGTGCTGTTGGCTGCAGGCTCCTTGGAGCAGCCTCCCCAGGAGTGGTGCCTCTGCAGGGATGCATCAGAGATTGCTCACATGGAACAAGTGGGTTTTGGGGGGAAAGGGGAGGAAAACCTGGCACCCCTGGCACTGGGATGGGTTGTTTTGTGTCTTTTTTTGATACCAGCTTCCTAGAAAGCCTCTCCTTTCCAGCAGCTGAGCTTATCAGGGGTGAGACCACAAAACAAGGCTTTCCTGGAGCCTTTGGAAGTGTTTGCCTTGGCTTTCTGGGGATGGCCCATGGAGAAGGTATTTGCTACATCTGGAGGGTGGCAATCACCTTGTCAGCAAAGCAGAGCCCCTGTGCTGCCCTTGGCCAGCTCATCATTCCAGGAGTTGCCTGGGAAGGATGCACTGGGATGGGGACACCACTGCGGTGCCTCTCCTCCCCTGCCTGGCTCCTCACATCCGGCTCAGCCTGGAAAAGAGGTGAAGTTTTGGGGGATTTGGGGTTGGTTTTTTTCCCTGGGAGTTGTTGGAGCCAGCCAGTGCTGCAGAGGAACAGCTCAGTGCCCTCAGTGCTTCCAAGGAATTTTTCCTGTCTCTCCTGCTGCTCCCGAGCTGTGGCCCCTGCTCCCCAGGGAGAGCTGCCTGAAAGTTAATCGCTGCTGAAAAATGCTTTAATTAACTCAATTAGCCAGATGGTCCATCTGGGCTCCTGCAGAGCCTGATGAGATCCCTGGAATGAGGTCACAGCTCCACCCCGGTGACGTGGAGGACACAGGGACTCATCCAAATCCCCGTGGGATGTGCTGTGCTCTCCAGAGCATTCCTGCTCCTGGTCCTGCAGTGGGAGATGTTTGACAAGGGCATGGAGTGACAGGATGAGGAGGAATTGCTTTAAACTCACAGGTTTAGAGGACAGGGATGGATGGGATGCTGGGAAGGAATTGTTCCCTGTGAGGGTGGGCAGGCCCTGGCACAGGATGCCCAGAGAAGCTGTGGCTGCCCCTGGATCCCTGGCAGTGCCCAAGGAGAGGTTGGATGGGGCTTGGAGAAACTGGGACAGTGCAAAGGTGTCCCTGCCCATGGGAATGAGATGGGCTTTGGGGTGTTTCCATCCCAGAGCATTCCATGACTGTGCACCTGGCCCTGCCACAGGACATCCCTGAGGCTCCTCTCAGTGCAGTTAGCAGGAGCTGCTCCTAAAACATCCACCACATCCAGGACACGGCCAGGCATGGAAAGAGTGAGCAGAGGAAAGCCCTGCACGCTGTTGGAGCAGAGGAATGCAGGGCCCTGGAGCAGGGATTTGGGAAGGGTGAGTGTTTAACCCCCTGTCTGCACTGTGACTGTTCCATCCCGGGCTCAGCTCCCTGTGCTGGGCTCTGTTTTAAAGCCTGGCCTTACAGATGTCCCGAGGTGAGCTGGCTTTCCTGGCTCTGATGGGAACCTGAGCACAGGCAGGTGGAGATGCATCCTTTAGGAAACGGGAGGAATGTGTGTCCTGAAGGGTTTGGATACCACTGGAAAATGGTGCAGGGAAACTGTAGGTACCTGGTTTGTGGTGATTGGGAGTGGGGCTACAGCTGTGAGAAGCAGGTGAACACTGTTGAATGCAATGAGACCTGGAGTGCTGAAATGTACTGACCTATCACCAAAGGGAACAAAGGGCACACAGGTGCAATGTGTGAACCATGAGGGGCATAAGAGGCTGGGCTAAAGAGCAGGGAGGGCAGATGCTTGCAGCCCTCTGAAGAGGAATGATGTTACTCTGTCTAGGTAGATACCTGAAGCCTTCTGATGTGGTATAGTACTGTTCTGTTTGTGTGAATGCTTAGAGCTTTCTGAAGTGATATGATGGTATTGTGTATTGATATGATGGTATTGTGTATTGATATGATAGTTGTGTTGTGGCCATCTCAACTATGACCTGTGCTGTGGCACATGCTGCAACAGGAAACTGAGGCACGGGGCGACAGCGTTTCTCCGTGGGAAGGTTAAACCATGGTCCCTGCAGTCGTGGTGCCCGTGTCTCCAGAAATGGCCTCTAAAGTCACTCCAAAAGGGCTCTTGGTGGGGCTGGGAAAATGAGTCAGTGTGGGAATATTTGCTGTTGGGCCTGATTTTTAAGAGATTGCGATCGCAGAGTGGCGATGCTGCATCAGGCGCTCCCCTGGCCTGGAGAGGGAAGGGGAGGGAAAGGGCAGGTAATTCCTGCTTTAAGGCAATTGAGCTTGTGAAAGTGGGACAGAGGGTAATTCCCAGTAGGAATGCTGCCAGGAACTGCCAGGATGCAGGGCATCCTCCTTTGGGATGAGCATCCAGTGCCCAGTGCTCCTGCCTGGAAAGCTCCCAGCTCGCCCTCAGCTCCAAAGCAGGGCAGGGTCTGAGCATCTCCCTGCTTCCTTTCTTCTGCTGTGCGTGGGAATCATTTGGAAGCAGAGGGCTCAGCCTGTCCGTGGAAATCCCACACTCCGTAGTGCTGCAAACACTTTTGCCTCACTTTTGCCTTTCGTCAGAAAATCCTCATCCCTCTCCCTGCACAAAAAAAAAAAGTGAGTAATGCTGGAGAAATTTGGGATGAGGCCCAGCAAACGATCGGATATCCGGCTAAGCAAGGCTGACTTCTGGACCGAAAGCTCCCAAATGAATAATGCAGCAGGAGGAATGGCAGATTTTTAAGGATTATATTTTTCTGGTGGTGCTCTGTTTTATCTCTCTTTAAATCTTCGCTCTGCGAAACTTGGGAATGGCTTTTTTCTTTTTTTTTAATCACCTCAATATATTTGTTTTATGCTCAAGTAATAACACATTTCCCGTCGTCCTGTTAAAAGCAGAGCTGATGGTATTTAAAAATAATACTGGTGCCAGTTGTCTTGTGATGCACATCATGTGTTCTGGCTGTAAATGTTGTTTACTGGGATCATGCATGGCCAAAAAAAAAAAAAAAGCTGAATTCATTGCAAAAGTGGGAGGCTGAAATGCCAGTGGATGTTGCCCTAAGGAATAATGGGTGGTGGTGACTGTCTCCCTTTTGGTTTTCTTTCCTCCTTCTGGACCCTGCTGAAAAAGTTCCCATTTTTTCCCTGTTGATCGAATGCTTAAGTCATTCTTCTAAATATAAATCTCTCCTGATGCGTCAGCCGTGCCTGGGATTTCACTTCTTTTATGTGGCACTTCAAGCAAGTTTTAATTAAAAAAAAAAAAAAAAAAAGAAAGGTCCATCTGCATTGGTTTGATATTTAGGGAGTTTTTTTTTCCTCATCAGGAGCGTGTCTAATTCCAGCCTGACCCTGCAAAGTCCTGCAGGCTGCATGTGGCCATCAGCTGGTTGGGCTGGAGAGCATCCTCAGCTCCTGGAAGGTTCTTGCTGTATCCTGCTTGGAATCGGGGAATGGCTTGGGTTGGAAGGGACCTTAAAGCTCATCTCATCCCAGGGCAGGGACACTTTGCCCTGTCCCAGGTTCTCCAAGGCCCATCTAACCTGGCTTTGGATCCTTTGGATCCACTGCCAGGGATCCAGGGGCAGCCACAGCTGCTCTGGGCACCCTGTGCCAGGGCCTCCTCACCCTCACGGGGAGGAATTCCTTCCCAATATCCCATCTCTGGCCATTCCCCCTTGTCCTATCCCTCTGGGCCCTTGTAAAACATCTCCCATTCCCTGGAAGTCCAGGTCTTTTCCTCAGGGTTGCTTCCAGTCAGTGCTGCTGCTCCTGGCAGAGCTGTCCCATCACCGGCGCCGACATCTGCTGGATGTGGCCAACCATGAGATATGGAAGGGCTCGATCCTGACAGGGGGAAAAAACCTCTGGGATGTTGGTGTTGCTGTGGGAGATGCTGAGAGCAGGAGGTGTTGTCTGGGCAGGTCGGTGGAGGTGCCGTGGGTTTGTCTTCTCCAGGCAGGAGCCTGCTGCTTGCAGCCCCGTGTTTTGGAAATTCAAATTGGCTGTGGTTGTCAGAGCAGCCTCTGAGCAGAGCCGGTGGTGGGACTGAAGTTGTTTTCCATGGAAATCCATCAATGGAGGGGGTTCTGTGCTGCTGAGCCACGGAGTCTGTCCCTGAACACGTGGGGCTTTCTAAGCTCAGTTTTAGGCATTACTTTTTGAAAAGAGATCTTCTTGCAGAGACAGAGGACAAGCTTTGGGCTTTACTGTGCCATGCCCTGTGTGGCTCTCAGGGGCTTTGTCTTGTTTCCTCTAATTTTGGGCACCCCTTATCACAGCTAATAATGCTTCACCCCTAATTTGAGCTCCAAAACCCTAAAATTTAGCTCTGTGCTGTATTACAGATGGGAATTGAGCAGCCTGCTCTGGTGGAAGGTTTGTTTGCCCATGGAAGGGCAAAGAAAGGGCTTTAAGGTCCCTTCCAACCCAAACCCTTGTGAGGTTCTGTGAAATCTCACTGGGAATTTCTGGGAATCTGTGAAATCTCGGTGGGAATGAACGGAGCACGTGGCTCCGGGGCTCCAGCAGGGAGGCTCTGAGGTTCCTCTTGGGCAATGAGAAGCCAGGGCAGGTTTGTCTCCTTCTAGCCTTGCCTGGGGCTGACTTCTTGGGGTCGCCAGAGAGGGAATAGCTTGTCCTCTGGAAGCGTTCCCTCTGTGGTGGCTCGGAGTTGTCCCTTTTTTAAGGGATGCTCTTGTGCTCTGTGTCTGATCACAGGTGGGAGGCGCCTTGTCCCTGTGAGTGCAATGCAGAGAGTTGTAGAAATCACTCCACTCAAGCAATAAAGCTCTGCCTTGAGCAGGGAACAACCTGCCCTGGCTTTAGGATGACTTTCAGGTATCATTTTAATTTTGCCTGGTGACTAATGCTGCAAAAAAAATGTGTTTGAGATTCAACCCTGCTCTGTCCAGCAAGGAGGGTAATTTTGAGCGAGCATTTTTGCCAAATTTGCATAAATTACTATTTTTGTGCCAAAGCATCTTGCTAAAAAAGGGCCATCTACCCCCAGAATGGCTAAATGTTTTGCCAAGGGTTATGTCCTGGCCCAGAGGAGCAGCTTTGCCATCACACACGGTGGAGGCTGCAGAGAGTTCGTGAACTGACGTAAAGCTGCAGTTCAAAGTGCGTGTCTTTGTTTGCAGATAAAGCCTGCCCCATAAACATTTGGGGCTTAAAAGTGATGAAATTGGTTTCTTATCAGCCATCTGACCCACGGTGAAGGGACTGAGCTGCTCTTTACCTGGCGAGACCGAAACAACAAAACCCTGGGGCTCTGACAGACGGGGGGGTGGGTGGTGTTGTTTTGGGTTTTCTTTCCCCTTCATGGCACTCCTGATGCTGTGGAAAACGCTTGGAGCCACTGCTTGGATGCTATCTGACCTCCCTCACCCCCAGGCAGAGTTAATTTGCAGGTTGCAGGGAGTCTCTGTGCAGTCTGATGGGCTTTAATTTGGGGGTAATTAATTAAACAAGCAGGCGTGGCGTTTGCTCTTGTGTTGCATAAACAGCAGCCGGCTTTGGTGTATCTCAGGCACCCTCCTGGCTGGCAGAGGTAGGTGTCTGCACCTGGAAAGCTCATTCCCACCCCTGGAAAAACTCTTAAGCTAAATTAAGGTGAGGACTTGTGCTGCTGCAAACCACCTGGAATGAGCCACGGGTCTTTGTGTCCATGTCATGGGTGTGGTGTTCAAAGCAGGCTCTGGGATGGGTCTGCAGCTGGCTGGGCTTGCAGGTGGGATCAAACCTGAGGTCCTAATCCAGGCTCTGGTTGGTTGGTTTAGATCAGATATTAAGAAGGAATTCTTCCCTGGGGAGGTGGAGAGGCCTCTGGATCCCTGGAAGTGTCCAAGGCCAGGTTGGACATTGGGGCTTGGAGCAGCCTGGGACAGTGGAAGGTGTCCCTGCCCATGAGACAAACTTTAGGGTCCTTTCCTACCCGAGCCATTCCATGATTCTCTGATCTGTCCTCACATCCTCTTCCTACTTGCTTCATCACCTGGGAGTTTGCTCTCCAGGCATCTCTGCCCTCTAAGAGGGAAATCCCTGGTGTGTGAGATTGGCTCAGACATGGAGCATCCCATGATGTGACCAACCCCCACCTGTCCTTCCCATGAGAAGACCATCAGCTCCTGCAAGGGGTTAAGCTGCTTAAACCCAGGTGTCCCTGGAAATCTGGTTTGGGAATGTTTACCAAAGAGGAGCTTAAAAAACCCTGCTGTTTTGAGGGAATTTTTTGTGCTGATTCTGTTTGTTTCTGCTCAAGGAGAGGAAAGGAGGTTTTTGGCTCCCGTCAGCATTTCCAGCATAGCTGAGGGTGTCCTGTAATCCAGCAGCAGATCAGTGATGGATTAATCAGGAAGGTGTGCTAGAACATCAAACCGAGGGGGTGGTTTTGCCCCAGCTTGAACGAGCTCTTGGAATCCAGAGAGGCTTCATTCATCATTGCTTGGTGTCCAGGTGGCAAACTGGGAACAAAACCCCTTGTTTTTCCCAAAGATGGGCCTCCTGCCTGAGGGATACCTGGAGAGAGATCAATCTTGGGCTGGGAGAGCTGCACGGAGCTGTCTGTGGTGATCTGCTGGGAGCCGCCTCGTCTCCGGTGGTCTGCAGCTCATCTCTGGAGCTTTGTGTTGTCCTCTCTGCACCAGTTGTGGTGGCAGCCTGTCCAGCCAGCAGCATGAGTGGCTTCCTTGTGCCTGCCCTTCTCTGGTCACGCTGGTGGGACTGGTTTTCCAGCCAGGAACAAGGAGAGCACGTGGCATTGCAGCCGCTCCTCTCCGTCAGAATCAGTGAAGGGTGATGGGGACAGGGCTCTCAAGTGTCCATGCAGTTACAGCTCTGTCATCATCTCCTCTTGGGGGAAGCTCAGCAGTTCGGGCACTTGGGGTTTTGACAGCTCTTGAAGGCCAAATTAGCATCCAAATTGTCTGAGGAAGGAGAAGCTGCCAGGACTGAGGCTGGAGGGTGGGGAGATAGCCAGTTGCTCCAGGGTTTTCTCAATTAGTGCCTTTTGCCTTCAAGCTCACATCTGGTTGATGTGAGATGGGGAGGAAGGGCTGAGTGACCCCCCTTGGGTGATCATGAGGTGGTTCTTGCAGCACCCAGCTGTTTTCCCTCCTTTTGACTTCCATGGTTTCCCTCACTCTGGTCTTCGTGGGCGTTGGCCTGAGATCTCAGGGGTGACCATGGTGTCTGTGTGCATTGTCCTGGTGATTCTGGCAGGATCTTTTCTTTGAAAGTGTCTTACTGTGGCTCTGGAAATCTGGGTTTCATTTCTCCTCCACCACTGATTGCCTGTGTGAGCTTGGGCTGTTGCCTGATCCAGCTCCAATCTGAGTTTCCCTGCTTTGAGAGACATTTGGTCCGTGCTTTTTGCCCCAAGCATCCTTCAGGGACAGTCTTGCTTTGGCTGTTGGTCAAACTCCTGGGCCTTTGAAGGACTTTGGAGGGGCTGTGAGGGCTTGGAGGAAGATGGTTCTCTCCTGGACTCCTGCTCCATCCAAGGGTTTTAAAGCTTGAGTTTATGGCTTTTATGTTTAACTCCTCTGGGAGCACAGCACTGGATGTGACTTTGGGTTTTCGTGGTTTTGTTGGTCCCCATGGGACTTGTCTGGATTAAACTCCTTGCCCTGCCAGAGGAGCATCCATCCACAGCTCCCTGTTAAAAAGCCAGAATGTCTTTGGGAGTGCCCTGCCTGAATTCGGAAGTGCTTTTTCTCTTGGAAGAACATTGAGCAGACAGCAGGGGCAGGGTGGGCCAGGACTGAACTCTGCCTCTTCTGATATGAGGGCTGATGGACATCAGATGAGAGCCTGTCCCTGGTGGAGATGAGTTTTCCATTGCCCTCCAGCCCATCTGTGGAGTTCCTTGCTGTAGGACATTGTGGAGGCAGAAATGTCTGTGGGTTCAGGGAGGGACTGACCAAGCCCTCCCCTGGGCAAGAGGTCCAGATGAGGCTGCAGAATGGTCCTGTTGAGGTCTCCTTTGATCTCACTGCTCCACCAAGAGATGTTTGGGCAGCCACCACCTCTGGGTTTTTAACTGGCTCTGTGGAAGGGAGGAATCTGCTCTTGGGGCGTGCCGGCCAAGGACCATCCCAGTGGTGACATCCCTCTGCCTTGGGTTTTTTTTGGGATGCCAGAGGGAGTGGCTGGTCTTGCAGCCCGTGGTAGTGTTGAAACCACGGAAACAAGTCCAGCTTTCTTTACTTCCCTGTGTTATCAGGACGGGCGTGCGTCTCGTGGTGTGGTCACTGTGGAGCAGGAGGACCTGGGCTGTTGTCCCAGGAAAACCTTGTTTGTGTAAACCTCACAAGGGTTCCTGCCCTGTGCAGCACCTCCAGCACCTTTCTGCACTTCCAAGTTCTTCAAACCTCTGCCAGGTCAGCACCGTTTTCAGGGATTTGGGGTGGGATTTGGGGTGGGCTTTGAGGTTGCTGTGGGCGCTCGAGGGCCGTGCCTGCATCTCCAGGACCCTCCTCTGCCATGGCATCAGTGCTGGGCAGCAGCAGGAGATCCTGCAGGGAAAACTCCCTTTTCCCACCCTCAAGACTAATTTATATTTGAGTCTCATGTAGCTGGTGATGGATATCCAGGGGGGCTCGTGCTCCGGAGTGGCTGCTGTCAAAGGAAGCTCTCCCGTCCTTCCTGCTTTGCCTGTGAAGGATGACATCCCCAGCAGGGAGGCTGTGACGGGCACCAGCAGACGCTGGCAGCACACACTCAGCCAAAATTGCCTTCATTCCCCTCCCTTCTCTATCAAACTGGCCGTGCTTGGCTTGCCCTTGCCTGGCAGCAGGAGCTGAGCCAAGCTGGAGCTCCAGGGCAGGGTTTTTCCATGGGGCTTGGCAGGGAGCGGAGGGCACGGCGTGGCACGGCGCCGTGGGGTGCAGTCATTCCCACATCACATGCTGGGAATGGGCTCCAGAGCAAACCCCTGGGACGTGAGGGTGCTGCAGGAGGGCTGGGAGGTCCCGGTACTTCCACAAGCCCCTTCTTGTTGGCTGGGAAAAGGACTGAAAGCGCCGTGTGTTGTGTTCCTGGCAGCTCCCGGGAGGCTCGTGCTGGGACGGACGTGTGCACTCACACCAGGCTGTTCTTGCTGGTACAAAGAGCTGGTGTTTGGTGTTGTCTTAAGGGGTGGTTTATCTTTGCTTGGCTTGGGTGGGTTTTTTATTTTTTCTTTTGGAAGATGAAAGCCTTGGCTTGGCAAACACAAGTGGTGAAGGAGGAGGAGAAGGAGGAGATAAGAGAGAGGCAGCGGGGTCAGGGATCGCCGGGATACGCGGCATGGCTGGCATCAGACTTGGAGAATGCTTGGGCCGGCCTGCTGGGGGGAAAATCCCAACAGCAGCCAGCTCTTCCCCACCCATCCCCACCAGCAAGGCTCATGGCAGAGACCTGGATCACCGGGAGACGAGCCACGAGGTCATCAGTCTGTTCCTTGCCCACCAGCTGCTTCCGAAGCCATCCCAGCCTTGCAGGGGCTGCAGAGGGCTGGATGGGGCTCTGCTGGTGTTGCCAGTTTCAAGGACATTGTGTTTTTTCACCTGCCTGAAGATCTGTCAGTACCAGCATGGGAAAAGGAGGGAATTCTGGAGGTGGTGGGATCATTTTCCACTGGGGGGAAGCCTGTGGAGCGAGGGCCAGTGTTGTGTGGTGTCATAGCCACGAGGGAGATGTTGAAGGTGAAGAATTGACAGGGCAAAACCAAGTTCCTAAATCAGATTGTTTGCTAAAATTCGAAAGTTTCGGTCACTTTGGGGCTTTTTTACAGCTTCTTTTGTAGGCTACTGCACCTTGCAGTGGATTGGTGTCCTCTGGCAGCTCCCTCAGGGCTGGGGTGTCCCTTGGGTGTGGAGGGGTCTTTTCTGCATCTGCTTCCGTGGATTTGAGTCACTTGGGGTTTTGTGGCTGATGAAAGCAACATCTGCAGTAAATTCATTGTGTGGGACAAGTGCTGCGGGGAGCTCTGTGGCTCTGGGATGTGAATTCCTCCCTAGGAAAAGTTTAAATCTGCTCATATTCAAGCAAAGCCGACTGTTTTTAAAAGAAACCTCCAAAAACACTTCTATGTTTGTAGGAGAGCCAGAGGAACTCGACTTTGGGGAAAGAAAAAGCAAATTAAAAGCCATAAAGCAACAAGTGCCTGGAGTTGATCTTGGCTCTGGTGTGGGGAGAGGATGATGAGGGATTGATTGGAAGCTCCTTTTTTTTTTTTCCACCCAATTTTCGATTTGTGGCCAAGGGTAGGGTGGGAGATTTCCCCTGGGCTTGCACCACAGTCTTGAGAGGCTTTTTTTAATGGATTTTCCAGGGAAAACAGAGGTGCAGGGTGGGAGTCATGGCAGAGTTGACCAGCCTTGTGTCCCGCTGGCTGCTGTTCTTCGTGCTTCCCATGGACACGGACGATGGGATGGACCCTGGAGCTCCAGGGAGGGCTGGGAATGTGGGATGGGCAGGGATGGGCACTGCTGCTGTGCTGGTGGCTGCCCTGGAAGGAGCTGGCTCCATCTCCAGCCCTGATGGTGCTTGGTACCACCCAGCCCTGCCTGCCCTCCTGGCTCTTATCATCCCAAATTCTTGGCAGCCAGGGATTTTCCCTCGCTGAGGCTCCTGGAGGGGTCCTCTCCCAGCCTTGGCCAGCAGCAGATCCTGTTCCCACCCTCGGGCCGTGCACTTTTGGGTGTTCCCGTGGTTTTAGTGCATTTCTTTGCTCCAGGACATGGGCTTGGTATTTTTATTTTTTTAGGATTGCTTTTCTCCCTGTCCAGCATGGCTGGGTGCCCATGGTGTGTCTTTGATAGCTCAGGGTGCATCCTGTGATCCCATCAGGATGAGCTTGGAATGCTGGCTGGAGCTGGGAGTTGGATTTCTGGGATAAGCTGTACCAGACGTTTTGCAGAAGTTATTTTGAGCCTTTTCCATGCCAGCAAAGCTGCAGCTGGGATGCTGAATGCAGTGTGTTCAAGTGCTGCAGGAAAAACCAGCTTTGGGTTTAGTTTTGAGGTAAGTTTTAGAAAGTGGTTTTTTTAATAGATGTGACACTGTCCCCAGCCCCAGAGCTGCTGCTGCTCCATGCCTGGTGGGACCTGAGGGAGCAGCTGGAGCTGTGGCAGGGAATGTTTAGGATGGATTTTAGGAAAAAGTTCTTCCCCCAGAGGGTGCTGGGCACTGCCCAGGCTCCTCAGGGAAGGTTAAATCCGGGGGCAGCACCATCTCTGCTGGGAAGCTGTGAGGATGCACCCATGGAGATCTGCTCCCGGGGCTGCCCTAAGGCTTTCTCCAGCTCCCAGCAAAGCCTGCTTGGGATTTGGGAAAGAAAAACGTAACCACTGTGGGGCCCTGATGCAGGCAGCTGGATTTGCTGGGATGGGGGGAGCAGCCAGCAGGTCCCCCTGGCTCCTAGGGTTGGATCTGACCCTGCTGCATTCCCAGTCCCTCACAGGAGGGAAAAACTAGCGTGAGAAGCAGGTGTGGGTGCCTCTGAGAGCTGCTGGGCTGGCAGGGTGTGCTCTGGTGGCCCACTGGTTTCCTTCCCCTGCCGTTCATTTGGGATGCTGTTTGTGGCTCCGGGTAAACAGATGGGGCTGGGTTTCCCCCTGGTCTATATTTAACCCCGGGCTAAATTTAAAGTGCTTTCAGAGGAGTCTGCAGACCATTGTCTCGCTGATTTCTAAACAAATCTTGCCCCTTCCACCCTTTGTTTCCCCCCACTTATCCCTTTTATCCTCACACAGCCGGGATTTGAGGGTTTCCTGGTTACCTCTGCATTCAGGAACACTTTGGGTCCATCCCCAGCTCCAAACCCAGCCGTGGGGGTCCTGGCCCCCCATCCTTCAGTGTGTGAGTGCATCCCTACATCCAGGAGGGACAGCCAGATCCAGGATGCTGCTGGCAGGAGAGGAAATGCCTTTCCATTATTCCTTGTTTGTGTGTGGATTCTCAGTGCCTTTTGAGGCCTCGGGGTTCCATGCAGAGGGGATTTTTCCAGCTGTTTCTGCACACAGCCACATCTGTCAGAGACCTTTAGCAGCAAGCTTCCCATCTCCTTGTGTAAATAGAGGGAGGGAGAGCATCCCTGCAAATTCCAGGCTTGTGGATGTGTCAGTGAGAGCTGTCAGGGCTGTAGCTGCTGTAATTAATACAAAATTCATCTGATGCTGGACCAGCAGGCAGGTGTTGCAGAACGTATTCATGGCTTACACTTGGTGTATTCCTACTTTGTGCAGAGCTGCCCGAGCAGGGGGGAATTTTGGGATGCCGCAGCCGTTCGATTTTATTATTTTTTTTTTAACAAGATTGTGTACAAGAATCGCCAGAATTGGTGAGGTGTGGGGTCTCTAGAGGGAGGCACTGTGTGTTTGGGGTCTTTCCATGCCACCTAGAAAAGCTGCAATCCCAAATGGATTCCCAGTTAATGGGAAGCTGGGTGGATGGTGAACAGTGCCAGCCAAGGGGAGCATCCTTCCTCCCCTCCTTGCTTCCTGCTGCTTATTCCTTTGTCTTGCCCCTGGCAGCAGCTCCAGGTCCCCTCTCTTACCTGTCCCAGCTCTGATAAGCTCAGCCTCTACCCAAAGCCTGGTTTCCCTGTGTTTATTCCCTGCCAACCCCTTTCCCCTTGGGTTGCTCCCAGCAGGACCTGACAGCAGGCTCTCCTGGAAGGGGAAATGTTTGCACACAAGTTCTGCCTTCCCTTTTCTGGCTGCAGCCTGGTGCATCCCTTCCAGCCAGCCGCATTCCCGGCATACCAGCCCTGGGGATGGCTTGGGAAGCATTTCAAGCAGGCTGGAGTATCTCCTGCTTAGGCTCTCCCCTGCACATTTCCTCTTGCTGCATTCCAGAAAAGGGCACCAAATCCTTCAGGACTTGCTGTTCCCCCTCACAGTGCTGGAGGAGACAGCAGCTCTGTATTCCCACCTAAGGAATTTGAGTCTGGCTGTTATTTTCTGTTTGATTTCATTTCCAAGCAGAGGGAGGAAAGGAGAAAAAAAAAATTGCATGAGAGGGGGAGAAAGGAAGAACAGCATTAGGAGTGGATGAAAATCTCTTTGTAAAACAAGGGGTTTGGATATAACTTTTAATTAAAACTTTTATGGTTAAGACCTGTTGGTGTTTTGCAGCCAGGCTGGAGTTTTGTGACAGCTCTGAGGGAGCAGGAGGCAGGGGCTGAATCTAGAATTCCCAGGATGATCCCGGACAGCGTTCCTGCTCCCTGGTGCAAACCTGGAGTAGCAACTCATGGCTCAGGCTGTGCTCCAGCCGTGCCTTCAGCCTCCCCTCCTTGTCCTGGCCCATCTGGCCACTGTCCCAGCTCCAGAGGACAGGAGTGACGTCAGGGGAGCTCTTGCCCATGCTTGCATCAGCCACGACGTTGGTGGTCGGAGTGTCCTGTGGGAACGGGCTCGTTTTCCTCTTGCCTCCAGTGGGCTGGTGCAGCTGCTCTTCCACAGGGCTTCTGGAAGTGTTTTTGCAAGTGCTTCTGGAAAAAAAGGAGGAAAAAATTTCTTTTTCCTTGTTTTTTCCTTTATTTTTGTCGTATGCAGTGCAGGAAGGGATGTTGCTCTGCCTGGTTGGCCGGGTGAGGGGAGAGACGTGGGGAGCAAGTGGGAAGAGCCAGTCCCCATCCCAGGAGATGCTGCAGTGGGAGAGAGGGATGACCCATCTGAACAGGGAAAAAAGCCCAGTCCTGTGGGTCTTCCATGCTCCCACAGCAGCCCAGAGCTTGGTGGTTTTATAATTGTGTTACAGCAACCTGCAGATGCTTGGGAAATGGGGAGAAGGACCAATCTATGATCCTAGGAGCAGCGTATTCCCAAAAAACTCCCTAAAGGCCAGAGGGCTGCTTCTTGTGGGGTTGTGCCCAGCGTGGTGCCAGACCAGGGTGTCCTTGCAGTTCCTGGGAGCATCCAGGTTATGTCCCTTGATGGTTTGAGGAGAACGGGACGGGCTCTCCTGCGTCGGCACCACGGGATCAGCGCGTGGGCGGCACGGGGGCACCCGGAGCCTTTCTAACACCCAGGCCTTTGTCTCTGTCCCCCAGGCTGGTTCCCCGAGGTGCCACCGGGGTCCCCACCGCCGGCAGAGGGGCCACGGCCATGTAGTGCCCGCCGGGAGCGGAGATGGCAGCGCAGAGGATCCGGGCGGCCAACTCGGGAGGGCTCCCGCGCTGCAGGTCCGAGGGCACGCTCATCGACCTGGGCGAGGGCTTTGCTGAAACCACGCTCTGCGACGTCAAAGGTGCGTGGGGATCGTCCCCCTCCTCACCTCAGGCCCATCCCCACCCCCTGGGAGGGCTCGGTGACACCAACAAGGCGGTGACAAAGGTGTTCCCTCTCCCCAGCGCTGGGAGCCTGCAGGCTGCTCCTCCAATAATCCTTTCTTTTTTTTTTTTTTTTCACCTTTTATTGCTTTTTTTCCCTGCTATGTTTTCCTTTTATGCTCTTAAAAGCCGTGGTCAGGTGGGAGGAGAATTACTGCTCGCCTGGCAGGAGATAGTCCCAAGGGAAAACTCCAGGTGGAAGCTGGAGTACACTGGGGGCCTTGGAAGTAAACAGCACAAAGGCGATTGTTTTTGCAGGTGTAGCACCTGAACATCAAACACTTGCTGCAAATTAGGTGGGGTTTAATGCAAAACTAGGAATTGCTCCTCTTCTCCAAGGAGTTTCAGCACATCCCTGTTAACCCCTGCATGCCCAGCTGGAGGGA
This sequence comes from Irena cyanogastra, assembly GCA_013397155.1. NCBI lineage: Eukaryota > Metazoa > Chordata > Aves > Passeriformes > Irenidae > Irena > Irena cyanogastra. The sequence goes on from VWZV01010773.1 coordinate 109,946, forward strand.
CATGGGAGCAGCCACTTGCCTGTCTGATCTGACACCAAAAATGCTCCATCCTGCAGGATGGCTGAGTTAACAGCGGCTTCCAACCTGCCAAAATAATCCCAATTTAGAGTTTCTGTGTAGTTTTCCCACTGGGCGAATGTCCCCACACCTTTGCCTGCTGGCAGATGAGTTGCTCAGGATGAGTACAAAACTCTTCACCTCTGAATACTCGATCCCCAGGCTATATTTAGAGGCTTCTCTTTGCTCAGCTGTACCTTCCCTTGCCTTGTTGTTTCCGTGGGTGAGAAGTGCTGCCAGCCTGCGAGTGGTGACTGCAGGGATGTGCAGCCTGAGCTCCCATCCCTTTGTCTCCAGGATTTTAAAGGCTTCCTGTGTTTTCTAAACTCCCTTTTCCTCCCAGAGAGCTCTCGAGCCTGTTGAAGCAGGTGCGTGAAAATCCAGCTTTCCTTGTTTTCTTCAGTCTGCCTAGGGAGACAGCACACATTTAGCCATGGATGGAACATCATCTTCAGCTTGTTTTTAGCGCTTTTTACAGACACATGTCCTGAAAACGAGAGCAAAGCCAATAAATAGGGTGGCAGTGTAGGCTCAACCCAGCCTGGATGTAAATTGGGATCCCCTGGCAGAAAACTCTTCCACTGGCCCTTCTGCAGGGGAGGCTGGAGATGCTGCCAGCACCAGAGCAGCAGTGTGGGAGGGAGGTGTGGGATTCTGTGAGGGTTCAAACTGGATAACCTTTACAACCACAGAATGGTTTGAATTGGGAGGGACCTGAAAGCAGGGACACCTTCAACTAGCCCAGGTTACTCCAGCCCCATTCAGCCTGGCCTGGAACACTTCCAGGGATTCAGGGGCAGCCACAGCTTCTCTGGGCATGTTTCACACATGCAGGAGAGGGGTTACAGCAGAGCAAGAGGGCTTTTGGCCTGTAGGGAGAGTTATCTTGGTTTTGGACAAACCCTTTAGGGAGGAGATGTGTGAATGTACCAGGAAACGTGGAGTTTTCTTGAAAAAATTTTATGGAAAAAAGACCTGCAGGCTTGAGAGGTTGCCCACGGAATTAGTGGACCTGTTTCAGAAAACACATAGGTGTTGCACTTGGGGACATGACTTAGTGGTGGACCTGCCAGTGCTGGGTTAATAGTTGGACTCAACAGTCCTGGAGGCCTTTTCCAATTTGATTGATTCAGTGATCCCAAAACTACCTTAATCACTTAAAATAGCGTGGAATGGTGACCTGGAATAAAGGATTCCAAGTCAGTGGTGACTCTGCCGAGCGTCTCTCACAGTGCTGTCTCCTCCTTGCCTCTGCAGTGCCTTCTCCCAGTGCCTTGCTGGTGGACAATCCCACGTCCTTCGGGAACGCGAAGGAAGTCGTAGCAATCAGGGATTACTGCCCCACAAACTTCACCACCTTGAAGTTCTCCAAGGGGGACCACCTGTACGTGCTGGACACGTCGGGAGGGGAGTGGTGGTACGCCCACAACACCACGGAGATGGGCTACATCCCGTCCTCCTACGTGCAGCCCGTCAGCCACCGCAACTCCTCCCTCACGGACAGCGGCGTGATCGACAATCTGCTGGAGAGCCCCGACGAGGGCGTCAAGGAGCTGGACCTGCTCGGGGAATGGACTGATGTGAAGAGAAACTCTGCCAAGTCCTACCACAACAACCCCTTCCTGAACGGAGTGCAGACCAACCCGTTCCTGAATGGGAATTTGCAGGCAGCGCCCAGCTCGGACAAAGAGTCCGACTCCAGCGTGGCCGTGGATTTGCTGCTCTTCGACACGGCGGCTCCCACGTCGGCTCTCCCTGCCAACAGCAGCCTGGGGAACCTTTTTGACGAGTTTCCCTCCACAAACAGGCTGGATGTGGAACAGCCTGTGAGAAGGGACAACCCCTTCTTCCGAAGCAAACGCTCCTACAGCTTGTCCGAGCTGTCTGTCCTCCAGGCCAAGTCGGACGCGCCGGCATCGTCGGGTTTCTTCAGTGGTTTGAAGTCCCCCACGCCTGAGCAGTTCCAGAGCAGGGAGGACTTCAGGACAGCGTGGCTGAACCACAGGAAGCTGGCTCGGTCTTGCCACGACTTGGATTTGCTTGGCCAAAATCCTGGCTGGGGACAGACGCAACCGGTGGAGACCAACATTGTGTGCAAGCTGGACAGCTCCGGCGGGGCCGTCCAGCTGCCGGACACCAACATCAGCATCCACGTGCCCGAGGGCCACGTGTGCCCCGGGGAGACGCAGCAGATCTCCATGAAGGCCATGCTGGACCCGCCGCTGGAGCTGAACAGCGACAAGTGCAGCACCATCAGCCCCGTGCTGCAGATCAAACTCAGCAACATGGAGGTGAAGACCTTCATCATCCTGGAGATGAAGGTGTCGGCGGAGGTCAAGAACGACATCATGAGCAAGAGCCTGGTGGGGCTGCAGTGCCTGCGCAGCGACATGAAGGAGGGGCCCTACACGCCGATGCAGCTCAGCTATTCCTACGGAGACACGATCCAGGTGCAGCTGGAGAACCTGGAGCCCTGCATGTACATCGCGGCCGTGGCGCAGGGCCAGAACATCCTCTACCCTTACACCGTGTGGGATTACATCAGCAAGAAGATCACAGTGGGCGTCTACGGTCCCAAGCACATCCACCCTTCCTTCAAGACCGTGGTGGCCGTGTTCGGCCACGAGTGCGCCCCCAAGACCCTGCTGGTCAACGAGGTCACCAGGCAGTCCCACGGCCCGGCTCCCGTCGCCCTCCAGCTCTGGGGGAAGCACCAGTTTGCCCTGTCCCGGCCCCAGGACCTCAAGCTCTGCATGTTCTCCAACATGACCAACTACGAGGTAAAGGCCAGCGAGCAAGCCAAGATCGTCCGGGGCTTCCAGATGAAGCTGGGCAAGGTCAGCCGCCTCATCTTCCCGATCGCGTCCCACGACCCCAACGAGCTCTCGGACTTCACGCTGAGGATACAAGTCAAGGACGACCAGGATGCCATCCTGACCCAGTTCTGCGTCCAGACGCCGCAGCCGCCTCCAAAAAGCGCCATCAAACCCACGGGGCAGAGGCGGTTCCTCAAGAAGAACGAGGTGGGGAAGATCATCCTCTCCCCTCTGGCTGCCACTGCCAAGTATCCGGTTTTTCAGGACCGGCCGGTGTCAAGCCTGAAGTATGGCAAGCTGCTGAAGACGGTGGTGAGGCAGAGCAAGAACCACTATTTGCTGGAGTACAAGAAGGGAGACGTCATAGCCCTCCTCAGTGAGGAGAAGATCAGGTTGAAGGGCCAGCTGTGGACCAAGGAGTGGTACATTGGCTACTACCAGGGGAAAGTCGGCCTCGTGCACACCAAAAACGTGCTGGTGGTCGGGAAGGTCAAACCCAGCTACTTCTCCGGGCCGGATCTCACCACCAGCCTGCTGCTGGAGCAGATCCTGAGGCCCTGCAAGTTCCTGACCTACATCTATGCCTCGGTGAGGACTCTGCTGATGGAGAACCTCAGCAGCTGGCGCTCCTTCGCCGACGCCCTGGGCTACCTGAACTTGCCGCTCACGTTCTTCTGCCGGGCGGAGCTGGACAGCGAGCCGGAGCGAGTGGCCTCCGTCCTGGAGAAGCTGAAGGAAGACTGCAACAGCGTGGAGAACAAGGAGAGGAAATCCTTCCAGAAGGAGCTGATGACGGTGAGTCCGAGGCCTGGCGAAGGGGGGCTCCATTCCTGGCTCTGCAGAGGGATCGGGGCAGGTGGCACTTTCTTAATTCAGCCTTTAGAGAGTGAAGTCTGTCTTGAAGGTCTTCTGAAGACTGCTGGGCACTGCCAGCTGGGCATCCAGCCCTGTGGTGGGTGGGCTCTTGGTTCAGTGGGATCGTGGCAATAATGAAGGATATGCTGAGGTACTTGGAATTCCAGAATCACTCAATGGCTTGGGTTGAAAGAAACCTCAAAGGTCATCCCATCCCCTGCCATCCCACCTCACCTTCCACTGTCACAGGTCTCTCCAAGCCCTGTCCAACCTGGCCTGGAACACTTTCAGGGATGGGTAGCTTTTTTTTGAGTGGCAGCTAAACCAAGGGCACCTCTGAGCTGGGATGTTTTATACATGACAAATGGAAATGTGTGGCTTGCTCCTTGTCCTGAAAGGAATCTGAGAGGAGTGCTGCCTGCCAGTATTTCTAGGATGCCGTTAGCAAGTAAATCCCTCACAAAATATCATCTCCACAATCATTTCTAGCATTTCATAGGAAGTGAGCCAAAGAAAATACAGGGCAAAATGTCTGGAAGAGATTTGCAGCTCTCCCCCGTTCCATGCTGTCCCACAGGAGCAGAATAACTGAGTTATGGAGAACAGCGTGGTTTAAAATGTCAATTGGATTAAGGAATAGCAGCGGCCTTGCTTGGCAAAATGAAATTACAGCAAAAGGGGACTGGAGCTGAATGAAGGAGTTCAGTTCCCACACTCCTTTTAGGGAGAAGGGGGGAACTTAAGGATTGAGTAGAAGGTGTTATGAAGAGTATGGAATCCATGGTTACTCATGGAAACGTTGTCTGGGTGTTCCCTGTGCCCGGGTACCGCTTTGGCGCCTGTGGGGCGACGTTTCAGCTTTGACTTTCAGCTTCCAGGCCGTGCCACCAACGCTGCTTCTGTCGCAGGGTTCTCCCATCAGTGACCCTTTCCTCATCCAGGATTGGAAAATCCCCCCTCTGGACCCCTTGTTTTCCCCCAAGGGAGGGTTTGCTCCTTTAGTCATCAGGCTCTATGATTGTTGGGATGAAATCCCTGCTGCTCTTGCTGGATGCTTCCGAGGGTTTTGTGCTGTTTGCTTTACCTGTTTGCAAACCCCGTGGGTGTTGCTTTTATATATCCCCATTGTTTTCAGGGATCCCAGGCAGTCTGTAGGTCATGGAGAATCCTCTTGGGCAGACAAAGGGAAAGATAAGGCTCAGGGAGCTGCTGACTAAAGGGGAGGGCTGCGAGCTGCAGGAAAACATCCTGCTCCCCTGTGGCTGCCTGGAGAGCAGAGTCCCAGGGCAGGTTTTATTCTCCTTGTCTCTCTAATCCTGCTCTCTGTGAGGCTGAGCCTGCGGATAAAGGATGAGCTCCCTTCTAGGTGGAACATGATGCTGCTTCCAAACCCCTGGCTGCTGTCAAATCCTCCTTAGCCTATGGAGAAATTAGATTGAGCCTGTTGAAAGAAGAAAATAATGATGTTTCAGGGGATGGCAATGGAGCAGTAATGGATTTTATTGTGTTTAAATCTGATTTTATTTGTAACAAATGGACTGGCTTTCTGGCAAGAGGAACGAGCTGCACTAAGCTCCAGTGTGCCCATTTCAGCTGAAAGTTGGTTGTCTCCCCTCAGAAGGACTGGGAAGGGAGAAGTAGAAGCAGGTTTATCAGCATGGGGTACACAAAACGCCAGGGGCAGAGTCGTGCACCAGCAGCCAAGCAAGGAAAAGCCTGGTCATGATGACTGGTTAATCAGTAATCTGCCTTTAATTATTGTGTGTCTAATCAGGCACTAGCACTGGAGTGTGAAGGTAACTCGGGGGGACGTGGCTCGGGAATTACTCAGCAGAGAGGGAAAGCTCTCCCTCCCTCCTTTGGGATGGTTTGAATAAAAAAGCCGGGCATGGATTCAAGAAGATTTCATTGCCCCTGGTGCCTGGCCCGTGGGGTTAGACCTGCCATGAGACACAGCTTTTCTCCCTCTCTGGCTGTCGGAGAGACTCTCATTTATCATCCTTCCAGCAGACACTGCTGTTGGGAAAAACACGGGTCGGCTGGGAATGGCCTCTGGCATGGCAGCAGGGAGCTGTGCAGAGGAAACTCTGAGCTTGTTCTTCTCCAGGCTCCTTGTAAAGGTCACACAGGAGATGAGCTTGGGATATTTTTTTCCCCTCCCTTTGTTTTGTTTGCTCTGTCTCCTGGTATCCAGGTATCCATGTGCTGCCTGTCTCCTGCCAAGAGTTTCTGCTTGTCCCTGCTTGTCCTCAGAGAGCTGCTGGGGGGCTGGAGCTGTCCTCAAGTCCTGCAGGTCAGGGTGCCCATGGCTTTGGGCTGGGAGGGACCTTAAAGTCCATCCCTTTTCCACCCCCTGCCATGGGCAGGGACACCTCCCACTACCCCAGGGTGCTCCAAGCCCAGCTCAGCCTGGCCTTGGACACTTCCAGGGATGTGAAGCCACATCTCTGAGCAACTGGTGCCAGGGCCTCCCCACCCTCAGCATGCTGAGATCCAGCTGGGCATCATCATTCTTTTACCTCATACAGTCATGCACTGCCTCCATGGGTATTTCCCCTGGACAGGGGAATTACCCATGGAGGCAGTGCATGACTGTATGAGGTAAAAGAAAAAAAAATAATCAGTATTTAACGCTGAGAGTGTGTATTTTAAACAGCCAAAACAGTGAGTGAGGGAGGTGTTTGATGCCTAAACAAGGGTTCTTCTGGGGAACACTTGTACAGAGCCAACTTTTTTGGGTCAAAGCCTGATGTGTATCCTAGAGAGGGTGATGAGCCAGGAGCCTGTGCACGAGGAGCATCCTCTCACCCCATGGGTCTCATGTCTCCTCGGGGACACAGAGCCTTTATCCCCCGTGTTGGAGGAAGTCCCAGGGGGGAGCTGTTTTCCTCCACAATGCTGCTTTCCTTCATTAGGAAATGGGATTCTGCATTTCAAAGCCGGGATGTAAATTCAGCCTCCCCTGGATGCCTTTTAAGTCGAGGTGTTTCTGCTTTGAACTGGGATTTGAATATCAAGCGCCCTCTTTGCTGGGCTGGCAGAGCCGGTTCTCGCTGCTCCCAGGGGAATAAATAATAAATATTTTCCTATGGCCCTGGCAAAGCACAGCCCAGGTCACACCTGGGTGATGAGGGATGGAGACACAGTGAGTGGACCCAGCTATCCCGGGAGGCTTGGCCAGGGCAAGGGAGGAGGATGGAACAAATTGTAGCATAATCCCACTGGAGGATTAAGTCTGCTGAGCTAATCGCGGTGTCTCGCCGTTTCCAGCAATATTCCCCCTCTGGCCGCCACCTCGGCGTCTGTGATGCCTTGCACCCCATCCCCACGTGGCTCTGGTGCTGTCCCCACGTCCTGTCACCTCTGCCCGTGTGACTGGAGCTGCCAGGGCACAGCAGTGGGGCTGTGGCCATCAGCAGGTTTGAGTTAACGGGACCTACCGTTGTCTTGAGTGATTTTGCAGTTCTTTGATGAGGTGTTTTCCTCCCGGGTGTTTTCTTTGCTGCTGTTTTGTTGTTCGCCCGGAGCAGGAGCAGGAGAATCCATCTCCTGCAGCTCCATCCTTCTGAACCCCGCAGCGCCCCCGGCTCCGGGCGCTGCCTCTGACCCCGGGCAGGAGATGGGAGCAGCTCCTTCATCCTGCTCTCCTAAATGCCAGCCTGTGCACGGGATTGGCACCCAGCTGCCTGCAAAGGCAGGTTTGAGCATGTTCAGTCTGCCCCTTCCTTAGGAGCCTCCAGATCCTCAACTGCAGAGAGGGAGCTGGATCCTGAGAGGGTGGAAGATCCAGAGGGGGTGAGAGGATCCAGAGAGGGAGCTGGATGCAAAGGGGGTGGAGGATCCAGAGGAGTTGGATCCAGAGAGGGAGAGTGGAGGATCCAGAAGGGGCGGAGGATCCAGAGAAGGAGTTGGATCCAAAGGGGGTGGAAAATCCAGTGAAGGGGAGCTGGATCCAGAGGGAGTGGAGGATCCAGAGATGGAGCTGGATCCAGAGATGGAACTGGATCCAGCGAGGATGGAAGATCCAGAGATGGAGCTGGATCCAAAGGGGGTGGAGGATCCAGAGGAGTTGGATCCAGAGAGGGAGAGTGGAGGATCCATGGGCTGTAGCAGAGGAGGCGGTTCTGGCGCAGGTGCGTGAGCTCTAAACGCTCCTGAACGTCTCTTTGCAAAATCAAAGGAGTGGATGGATGGAGTGGATCCATCTTCTGGATGGATTTTCCTTGCTTGTGTGACAAGGGGGTTTATGGCCTCCCTGGCTCCCACAGGGAGCTGGTGTCAGCACTTTGGAGGAGCAGGCTCGTGCTGGGCTGCAGCTGTGATTAGAGCCCAGCTGGGCTCTAAGCTGGGAGCAGATCAGGGGAAAATCAGCGTGCATTTGCTTTGCAAATCGCTGGAGTGGCTTCAGATGTTCCCATCTTCCCTCCCCCAGCTGTCCCCGTGCAATCTCCAGTGGGAGGATTTAACCCTGATTTGCCCAGCCCCCTGTGTTGGGAGAGGACCCAGAGGGGATTCTGGGCATGTGGGGAGCCACCTTATCCTTATGATTTCCATAAGAACTGTCCCCGTGCTGCTGTGAAGCATTGTGTGGGGTCTGTTTGCTTGATTTCCATTTTTAATAACATCAAACTGCCTCCTGAGGTTCAGGGTGGCATTTGCCCAAGGTCTGGGGTTTCTGCTGCTGGGACTGTTGTGGTCCAGAGGCTCTGGCAGAGGCTGTGGGAGCCCTGGGAAGTGGGATCATGATCCTGGCAGTCAGATCCCATCCTCTGAGACTGAACACTGACATTAAACCCTTCCTTTTCCAGGGCTGCACTGGGGGTTCTCCCCTACTGCAGCTTCATCCCACTCTGAGGGGATTTTAATGTGATTTGACACTTTAAGGCAGGACCTAACCCTGCTCCATCCTTTTTTGCCTGGCTAAGTCATCCCTACCTAGAAAACCCAGACTGATGCAGTTGCTCTTTCCATTTCAAAACCATTTGTGGAAAATCTCAGCTTTTAGGACAATAAATGATGCAGGAAGAGGAGGAGGAGGAGAGGAAGAACATCCCAAGCTGAGCAATGGTTCTGTAGTGTCGGAGTCTTCACCTGGGTCTCACCCCAGTCCACCCCCTCACAGGGCTGATGTCCAGGTCCCATCCCAGAATGTCCTGGTGTCCCTTGCCCACTGCTCTGAAGGATCCTGGGGTGGAGTCTGGATTAGTTCTCTTGATTAAAAGCATCTGTTGTCCTCAGCCCCCGGGATGCTTTAAACTGCTTAAGGTGGGGCCCGGACATCTCGGGAGGGGCTGCCTGGAGAGCGAGGCTGCAAACCCATCCCAGAGGGGCCAAGCACTTCCTTCAATTAACAGGATAACTCTCTTGCCGAGCCTGGTGGCCTAATTGCCCCAGATGCCACTAAAAGGAGGGCAGGAGGATTTTTGGGACGCTCCTGAGGGGAGTTCAGTGCCCATCCCCAGCCTTGACTCCTTGCTTGCTTTTTCCCCCTGTCCTCCAGGCCCTGCTGAAGATGGACTGCCAGGGGCTGGTGGTGCGGCTGGTCCAGGACTTTGTGCTGCTGACCACGGCCGTGGAGGTGGCCCAGCGCTGGCGGGAGCTGGCCGAGAGGCTGGCCAAGGTGCCCAAGCAGCAGATGGACGCCTACGAGGCCCCGCACCGCGACAAGAGCGGCACGGTGGACAGCGAGGTGAGAGCGCGGCACGGGCTCCACGGCTGGGCTCTCAGGAAAATCTACCTTGAGTACAAATCCTTCTCCTTTTGTACGCTGTTCCCGTCCAGGGTTGGTCAGTTAATCAGTCCATTTCACCTGGCTGGCTGGCCAGCTCAACGCCCTTCAGTAAACTATCTTACAGAGAGGACAAAAAAACCCCAGAAATAAGGAAAAACAGCACCTGCAGGTTGTTGTAATAACAAGTTATCATTGTTTGGGCCAGGACTGCTTAGAGTCTCACAAGCTGATCCTGGGAAAACTTAGTTTTCTCCCTCTCTGACCAAGGCTGTGGAGACCAGAAGGGCAGGCACTCCTGGGGCTCCACAGGGCTGCAGGGCTTGGAATTCTTTTGGCTGGAAAAGACCTTTGAGGTGTTTGAGTCCAGCCTCTGAGCCAGCAGTGCCTGACCCACCAGGTTAATGGTTGGGCCCAATGGTCTTAGAGGCCTTTCCAACCCAAAGGATTCCATGCTTCTCTGGAGATTCCTCCAGAGCACACTCCTCTTGGAGGACCGCAGGGATCCCAGGGCGCTGGGGGGCTGTTTTCCTGGGAACGTGCTCGTTCTGGCGTGCTGGCTGAGCTCTGATCCCCTCCCACCTGTGCCCCCCTCTCCCCAGGCCATGTGGAAGCCGGCGTACGACTTCCTGCTGACCTGGAGCAGCCAGATGGGGGACAGCTGCAGGGACGTCATCCAGGAGCTGCACACGGGGCTGGACAAGATGAAGAACCCCATCACCAAGCGCTGGAAGCACCTCACGGGCACCCTGATCCTCGTCAACTCCTTGGACATGCTGCGGGCAGCTGCCTTCAGCCCCCAGGACCACGAGGATTTTGCCATCTAGCCCGTGTTTGTCCACTTCCATTCCTTGGCTGGGAGTCTTTTTCCTCTGCTTCATGCCCTGCCCTTCTTTCTTAAGCCAGGTGACTTTGAGGAGAAGAAGTGGAGGTTGCCCTCCCCCGGGTTTGAAGAGGCCAAAGTTTGCAAGTTCTCCACCAGGACTGGAAATCAGCAGGAGATATCCCAGCTTGATGGGAATTCCTCTGGAAGGGGATGGCTTTTCATCCAGTTAAACTATTTCTTACTGAAAAAAAAAAACAAACTTTCAAGAGGGAAAGGGATGGGGAGGGATCCCAAAAGAGATCACGTTTTCTAGGCATTTACAAATAAAAGTCTAATTTTTGTAACGAGCAGTAGAAGTTGTAACCACTTTGGGGAGGGGTGGGGGAAGCTGTGGCTGCTTTTAGGTTGTAGAAACTACTTTGAAATGATGGGGTTTGAGACAAATATGAGTCCTGTAAATGTATATTTTAAGAGGAAACACAGGAAATGCCCTTTCCCCCCACTACAGGCAGGTTTTGGGCTACCAGATGTGACTGAAGCACCACAGGAACTTGGGCTGTCCCCAGATTTGGGCTGTGCTCAGCCCAAGCAGCACCTTGCACCAAAAAAAGACCTTTTTTTTGTTTATTTAATTTTAATTTTAATTTTATTTTATTTTTTATATTTTATATTTTATTTTATTTTTAAAAATATTTTATACTTTATTTTATTTTATTCACAGGCCCTGTGAGCACTTTGGTTGATTTTTGGGTTATTTTCATGTCTCTGCAGACGTGGATTTTCTTGTTTGTGGCAAGGGAGTTGCCTGTTCCTGTTTTTTTAACCAGGAGGAACTTCTTCCCACCTGGATGTGCTGCAGGACACGTCTGGAGAAAGCTGGAGGTTTGGGGCTCAGCAGAGACCTCAGGAGATGGATCAGGAGGGTGGTGAGAGAGAATCAAACTCCCCAGGTGCTCCTGCTCTGGGGAAGAGGCCAGAAAGGGGAAGGAAATTGTTGCCATCCAGATCATCCCTCTACAGCCAAAAAAAAAAAAAAAAACAACCCAAAAAAAAAAAGGACAAGAGAGAATCTTTCTCCTAATTTGAAATCTGAGCTCACTGAGGATGTTCCAGGTGCTCTTTGCCATTGATTTTTAATTCTTCAAGGCTCCTCAAATCCAATTCCACTTGTAAATAATCTTTGCTACAAACCTGGTACCAAAAAACCCAATATTTGTGTCACCTGGTGCCCATATTATTTTTCTCCTCTTCCTTTTAAATCTGAGTTTTTTGAACGACTTCCTTTCCTCCTTCTGCTCCCCAGCTTTCAGATACTTCACCTAGGAGGGAAATATTTTTGCACAGAAAAATATTTTTCCCCCTTCTCCTGGCAGGCTCAGAGGCTGTGCTGGGCAGTGGCAGCAGCAGGTGAGGGCAGGAGTTTGGGCTCCCGTGATCCATGAATAATCCCAGTTTGTTTTTTGTTTTTTTTTTTTTGCCCTCCCCCTCCTCTTCGTTCTTCTTTCTACCTCAGGTACTTGAATGCCCAGCTTGGCTGCCTCAAACACCCTGAGCTCAGCTCCTCACCACCCTGGGTCCTCCCTACACACACCCTTGGGACCACGGCCAGCACTTTTTGAGGTGGCTGCATTAATTTTTCCCCATTTTTGGTCTGAATTCCAGTCCTTCCTCCCACACTGAGACTGGGTCCCTCAGATGCCTTCTGAACTAAAGGTCAAGGCCTTCTCCTAAAAATCTCTCTGGGCTTTGCATTGCCACCCTTGTGCAGTAACTGCTTTTTGTTCTTACTGCAAATGGTCTTTTTTTTTAAAGAAAAAGGAGTTTTTGGGAAAGAACCCGTTCCAGTTAAAGCTGTTACTCTGCAGTGCACCCGGGTAGATGTCATCTGCTGCTGTCTCTTCATCCCAAAGCAGAGTGGGGTTAATCTAGTGGGGTTTCCACTGTGCCCACACCCAGAGCCAGGGGTCCTGCATCTCACCTCCTCCCTCAGCCTCTCCATCCCACTGTCTCCGTGGGAAAAGTGCCTGGGAAGTGTGGCACCTCCCAGACTGCTGCTGATGCTCCAGCTCTAGGTAAGGAACTTCCTGCAGGGGGACAAGGAGGGGTTGCAGGATTTCTTTGGGAAAAGTGCCTGGGAAGTGTGGCACCTCCCAGACTGCTGCTGATGCTCCAGCTCTAGGTAAGGAACTTCCTGCAGGGGGACAAGGAGGGGTTGCAGGATTTCTTTGGGAAAAGTGCCTGGGAAGTGTGGCACCTCCCAGACTGCTGCTGATGCTCCAGCTCTAGGTAAGGAACTTCCTGCAGGGGGACAAGGAGGGGTTGCAGGATTTCTCTTGGCCCGGAGGAGTTTTCCTGGTTGTTTTCTGGCTGGAGAAAACACCCTTGTGTTTAGCCAAGTCCCAGTGGAGATCAGATGCCAAGCCAGGGAAGGGAAATATTCTGGTTTCTGCCCAGCTCTGTGGGGTGGGCACAGGTGCTGCCCCACCATGGATACCCTGCTCTGGGAAACAGGGACACCAGCCATGTGGTCTGGGGAGTTCCTCCTTGCCTTCTTCCCTGCTGCCTCGCTCCTTGGAATGCTTCAGCTTCAGGGAAAGAAAAGGTTTGGCCTTTTATTCCTCGGGGAGCAAAGTGCTTCAGCAAATGCATCCCCGCAGCATTTCCTCCTCTGCTTCAGCCACCACAAGTCAGGGATCGTTTCCGTGGCTCATCCAGCACCAAGAGGCTCAGGGAGAGGTGTCAGGAGGGCAAGGGGGAGAGGAAAGTCACCCCGTGGCTCTCCACACAAAGCGTGGTTTGCAGGGAAATCTGGAGCCTGCGATGAAAGCCCCTGCAGCTCTCCGGGCGTTTGTTTTCATCCCTAGAAATCCCTGCTGAAAATCACTGGATTTGCTTCCTTCCCAGCTCTTCGTGAAAAGCCTGTTGTGGATCAATAGGACACGACGTGAGGAGCTGGTTGTGAGTGCTCAGAGGAGCAGGGTGGCTCCCAAGTCTTCCTCAGGTTTTTGTTTTGCCACCAAATCCCTTTCCAGGGCTGTCCCCTGCATCCAGCCTCCTCTGGGGGCCGAATTCCCACTCCAGCTGGAGCCTTGATGGTTTGTTGTGTGGCAAACCGTGGTAGAAACAGCTTCAGCCAGGATGACAATGGATTCCTTGGAGTTCTGCCCCGGCTGCTGGGATTTACTGGTGTTCTGAGCACACCCAGCTCAGCAGTCCTGTTCCACCTTTGGGTTTCCTTGTTCGCTGGATCTTTAATTTTTTTTTTACCTTAATAGCCCGAGGTGACTTAATCAGGCCTGATCCCTCACAAAAAGAGGGCTTGCACGGCTGGAAATTAAGGGAGATGATGATGATGATGATCATCATCATCCCAGGAAATGCAACTCCCATTCCATGCTCACAGCATGACCAAGCCTCCTTTCAAAAACCCTTTTTTTTTTTTTTTTTTTTTTGGCATCAGGCTTTACCCAAAGCATCCCCTGGGGCTCCCCTCTTCACAGCTCAGCAGGTTTAATCCATTGCTGGAATTCAGGGGCTTCTGAGCAACAAATGGCACCTTTGGGCTTTTTTAAAGAAATTATAATAATGAGGGAGGGGAGAAAGAAGGTTGTCAAGGCGTGTTTTTCCCAAGGAGTGGCTGATTTGGGGTGGAAGGCCCCTGATGTCCGAGTGAAAAGGAGGAAGGCTCTGGCTGAGGGAGGAATGTGCAATTTTTTTGGGAGTGACGCTGGTTGTGGTTTGCCCTTCCTCCCCCTGCCCCTCCCTGAGTCATCCCAGCCCTGAATCAGCCTCCTGCTCTGCTGAGATCGTCTGCAAGGGGTTGGGACCAGCCCGGCCCCAAGGACAGCCCCAGCACCCCCTCAGCAGCCCCTGGGCCATGACTGTGGGGTCCTGCCCTGCTTTGAGCCCCCCAGGAACATGAATTAAAGCTTCCAGCTCTGGGGCAGTGTCCAGCACAAACTGAGTCCCTGGGACTGAGCCACAGAGGGAGGCTTGGATCTGCCCCAGCGAAGCAGGGATCTTATCTCCCCCTGCCCTACAATAATCCAGGCTGCTAGCATTCCTGGGAAGAAATCTGCTCCTTTTGTTCAGGCTGCTTTTGGAGGACAGGCTCAATAAGCCAGGCAGGAGCTGGCTGGGGCGATTTGGGATTTGCTCCATGACTCTCTTTTATCATCCTAAGCAATCAGATCTGGCACAGGAGACCTTTCACCCTTCCTCAAAAGAAAGGGAATTTGTGTCAGACATTTGACAGCCCCTTTTCCCCAGGTTTCATCCCACTCCCTCTAAATAACTCCTAGAAACACCTCTGGAGGTGATAATTAATCTGAGGGCTCTGCAGCTGCTGCAGCTGAAATTGCCTGGGCTTGCTGGTGCCAGCTCCCTGTCACCCTCAGGCAGTGCCAGGGATCCAAACTGCCAGGGATGGGACACCTGCAGTGCCAAACCCCCTGGAATGCTGCAGGGATAACGCTGGGGGATGATGCAGGGGCCAAGGCACGTCCTGGGCCCCTTCCCATGGTTGTTCCCACAGCATTATCCCTGCACTGCTCCCCAGGCTGGACCATCACAGCTGCAATCCCAAAGCCACTTTTTCTTGTGGATGCATGCGGGTTTGGGGTGAGTCTGGGTGGTTTTTGTTAAATGAGGCTGGTGCTGCTCCTGGCAGGTTGGTTTCCCTCGTCCACACTCCTCAGGGAAGTGGGATGCACGCCTCATCTTCTCAAGTCGTGCTGCCATGATTTCCCACGGTGGGAAATGAGCTCCTGGAAAACCTCCCCAAACTGGAGTCGTGGCTGGGCATCAGCAGCAGTAAGTATTTACTTTGTACAAAGCCACCCAAAAGGTAGATCATCAAATAAATTAATTAAATGCTTAATTGCCAGTCTGAGTGTGAGCATCCAAGTGAGAGTGTCCAGGGCAAGGGACCCAGCTGTGGGTGGAGCCCTGCACAGGTGAGGAAGAGGGAGTGTTCCTGTGCCTGTGAATAACCAGGATATTTATTTATTTATAAGGACATACTTCTAAGGGAGAATGGCTTTCAGCTGACAGAGAATAGGTTTAGATGGATGATTAGGAAGAAATTCTTCCCTCTGAGGGTGGTGAGGTTTCCCAGAGAAGCTGTGGCTGCTCCTAGAGCCCTGGAAATATCCAAGGCCAGCTTGGACAAGGTTTGGACACCCTGGTGTGTCCCTGTGGGCCGGGGTCTCCATGGATCCCCACACTGGGGAGGTGGAGGAGGCTGAGATCCACCCAGAGCTCCCATGGCAGTGGAAAAACCTCGCTGTTGCCCTTGAGGACTGGGCTGAGGCTGAGAAACCCTGTGGCTGCAGAAAAATGCCAGCAATTCCTGTCATTTCCCGTGGTCTGGCTGGTGGGAAGCAGGGAGAGCTGCCAGCAGCATCCTCCCCCCAAGCCAGGGTTGCTGTGTCCCCCAGGGCTCCCCATCCCAAAACCGCAGAGCTTCGTGGCCATGTTTTGCAGCTGGGGTGTGTCTGAGCAGTCCAGAAGAGCTGGGAAGCAGCACTGCCTCTTTCTCAGACTTACCGGATGTTAAAATCCTGGGAAAATAAGGCAAACACACCAAAGGTGCCTGGGTAGGAGCAGAAATCACCAGATCTGGGGGGAAGTTGCTGAGGTGGGAGGTGTTTGTAGCCCCGTTCTCTCTGCCCTGCAGTGAGGGCATTTTGGCTGCTGCCTTTTCCCAGAGATTTGAAGGATTTGCTGGAAAAGCTCAGGCTGCAGTGCCTGGGGCTCTGAGGAGCCCGGGGAGAGGAGCAATGGTTGGCCCTGCCTCAGTTTCCCCTTTCGGGAAGTGCCCCAGTCTCAGCTCTGGTGCTTTGACCTGGGCTGTGGCTGTGGATTTCTCCATCTCCCAGCAAGGGAAGCTGGGCTGGAGGCTCTGCCCCGGTTTTTGGCTCTGTATGGCCCCCAGTTAAGGGGCAATAAGAGGGGACATCATCCCCTGATTAACCCCTGCTCTGGGAAGGCTTGGGGCCCCGAGCTGTGGTGATGATCCAACACCAGAGCCACTTGTCCCAAGAGCTTTGGCTCCTAACTGGCTCTGGGAATCCTCTCGTGGCAGAGGTGTCCGTATTCCTGGAGCATGGAATGGGGGATGAACAAGTCCCTGTGCAGCTCCAGCCACCCACCCGGGCTGGCTTGGTGACAAGGGTGGCCTTGTCCCTGCTCCTGCCTCCGGGTGATCCCAGAGTGTCCTCTGCTGGGCACAGGGATATTGTCCAGCCCTGGCCCTGCACGTTCTTTCTCCAAGGGAAAATAAAGAGCAGGATAAAGCAGTGAGGGGAGGAAAAAAAAAAGAGGATACCTGGTTTCTACTGTTGATTTTCTTTGGCTGTATTAAAAATATTTCTGAAACGAAATAAGTCATGGGATGGGCATTTTGATACATCCTTCCTTTCAGTTTTACTTGCCCTGCACAAGGGGGTTGGAGCTGCAATTGGGAAATTTTTACTTTTTTTTTCCTCAATTGTGCTGCTCTGATCTAAAATCAAAGATTCTCCCCTTGTCCATGCAGAGAAAGTCACTGGGTTGATCCAGAGCCAGTTTGCAGCAAGGCACTCTGAGAACTTCTCAAGGACATTTTGAAGTGGGTTTTTTTTTGGCATTGGACACTGCTGGGAGCCAGGGATGCTGAGAGGACTGGAGCCACCACGGCTGTGCTCTGTGACAGCCCTGAGAGGTCTCACAGAGTCCCCTTCCCAGCTGTCACCAGAACCACGGGGACAGCAAGAGCTGTCACCTCAGGAACCTGTGGAGCTGCAGGAGCTGCATTTTCCAAGCAGGTCAGCCCTCACGCACCGTGGGGAGTCTGCACACCCCAAAGAAAGGTTTCATTCTGTTTGTGGTGGGCAGGGGGAGGCGAAGAAAAGTGCTGGGCAGGTTGTGGGCGAGGTGAATTTCCAGGAGATTTGGGTAGTGGGGACAGGCCGAGGACAGAGACTGCCCTGAACTTCACACAGCTTCCTCTGAAAACCCTTCTTTTCCAAACAGCCCGAGAAAAGAGCAGCAGCAGGTACTCAGCAGGATACCTGTGCTGCCCTGATGTACTGGGATCCCCCAGTTCAGAGCTGGGAATATTCACCTGGGAGCTGTGGCAGCCTGAGGATATCACTTCTCAGCAAGGACCATGTCACCAGGCAGCAGGGACAGGAATGCTGAGAGGGGGGTTTGTGTATCAAGGTGGCTTTCACACCCTGGGGGATTCAATCTGTTCCTTCTCCAGCTCTTTTGCCATGAACAAACAAGCATCCCCCCATGACTCCCAAGACAGAAAACACAGCAGCCTTTATTTTTAGTATTGGGAGTTTATTTATAGGGCTGGGGGTTGGGGTCTTTCCCTGAGCATCACTTACAAAGAGCAAATCAGTTGTGGGGGTTTATAAGCAATGCTTACAAAGATCTCCTCACCAGCAGGTGAGCTCCAGGTACGGCACATCTGACTCATGGGCAATCTGGGGGGAAACACCAGTGGTTTTCCAGCAGCTTGGTTTTGTTCAGGGTCTTGTAAACACCCACAAAGATGTACATCAAGCTTGGTTTGCATGACAGGAATTGTGAGTGTACAGCATTTGTCTCTCCTACAACAGCGGCCACACACAGGTTTCAAACAGAAATCTGACCAGATGGTTCTCTTAAAGTCCTCCAAAATCCCAACATATCTCTGCTGCTGGCAGAGGTTAAAAGAAGAAGTCAGAGAGTCCTCTTCACACTCAGACCTTCCCAAGTGGCTGCAGCACTCCTCCACAAGGCATTTTTAACAAGCGATTCTTAATTAAAAGGCCAAAATTAGATCAGTGCAACAACCCTTCTCGTGCTGCTATTTCGAAGGATCCCTATCATTCCTTACTGACAATCATAGTGGTTTATTTATTACAGTGAAATTTGAGCACTTCCCTGACCCGGCTGCAGGAGCCTTGTCACCTACCACGGCTCCCAGGTGCTAGTGGGACTTGGCTTTGGTGGCCTTCCCCGTCCTGCCCTTCTTGCAGACGAACCTGCGGCAGCAGCAGAGGCAGCACTTGAAGGAGATGAAGAGGGAGAGGAGCGTGACGGCCGCCAGGAAGGCGATGACGTCCAGCGAGTGGTACTGCACCCAGTTGAGGTCGTGGGCGGCGGGGCGCAGGTGAGGGGCCCCCTTGTGCCTCATCACAAACTCCACCCAGTGCACAGCCAGGTCCAGCGGGTGGATGGGTCTGTCCAGGTGCAGGTCAGAGAGGCGCTGGATGTTCTCCTTGTACCTGCCGAGAGAATGTGGGATCCTTTGAATCCCTCAGGGAAATCCCCAGGGCCTTGCCCTGGAAGAATACACCATGGAGTCTCCACCTAGGCTGAAAGAGAAGACTTCCCCCATGGAACAAAGCTCCACCCCTGGAGCCTTGCAACACTATGATCCACCCCGGTTTGTGTTCCCCCTGTGTTCCTAATTCTTGTGGTTTCTCCTTTCCCTGTTTCCTTATTGCTTGTGGTATCCCTGGTGGCCAGCCCCGTCTTCCCTGTAGGCCAATGTCCTTTGCATTGCTCCCATGCCCTCAGACCATTGGCCACTGTCCCCGTTGTGCACGCCACATGGCCAGGTCTTTGTCCCTGATTTCCCTTCAGCATGTTGGAATAAACCTTGGCTGGAACTGACCATAGAAAAGGCCCTTCTGCCTCTCTTCACTGAGCTGGCCGTGGTGAGTATGGTGTTTGTGGACTTGACTGCCTTGCCTGAAAGCTTACCCAAGCAGCTTTTCCACAGGAGATGCTAATTGGGAAATAGGTAGCAGCAAGCACCATCTGAACCCCACGCTGCTACAAGAGAAGCCGTGGGATGGGGGGGGCTCAAACATGGAGTCAGTGCCTCAGGATTTTAGTTTTTATGTTTTTTAAATCCTATATTGCTTTGGGGTGGAACTTGAAAACTCCATAGTTGTCAGCTGCTCTTGTCCCATTTTATTCAGGCAAAACAATCCCTCTAGGCCTGAAACTCAAGGACACCCTACTGCCTCAGGCCCCAAAAAATGTAAACATCAGTGAACTGGGGATATGTGACTTCATTGCCTGAAGCTGTAGTTGGAGAATTAACCCCTGGTATGTAAATGGACCAAACTTATAATTGTCTGAAAACTTGAGACCATTGTCCATCTTGGGTGTAGCCTCTGGGAGACTTTGACTGCCTCAGGTGTAGCTATTGAAGGCCTTCAACAAATACCCACTTTATTCTCTTAATCTTGTCCAGCCTCTGTTCTAGGTAGCCACTCCAAGGCATCAGTTTTCTGGTACCTCAGATGGAATGAGAAAGGCTTCGGGAAAACCCTCGGACCAGAGAAAAATCCAGCTTTTTTTAAATGCCCACTTAATTATCTTAATCTTTTCTAGCCTCTGTTCTAGGTAGCCACTCCAAGGCATGAGTATCACAGGGTGGGATGGGTTGGAAGGAACTTGAAGCTCATCCCTCATGGATAGGGACACCTTACACCAGGCCAGGTTGCTCCAAACCCCATCCAGGACACTTCCAAGGGATGGGGCAGTCGCAGCTCTTGTGCTACTGAGCCCCTTGAGAAGGATAATGGCAAAGTTACAGGCCCAGGAGCTGCTGGTTCCAGTGGGGGGGAAACAAAAATATGGAAAGCTTAGTTTGAGCTCTCAGCAAAATTTCTGGGGTGAAGGTCTCTGGCTGAAAGGGGAGACTGGGGATAGAAAAGCTGGCCAGCTTTTCCAGCTGAATTATTATTGTTTTTGTTAGTAGTAGTGTTATTGCTATTATTGCCATAAAAATTGGGTAGGAAACAATGTCAATAAGCTGCTATTTCTCAGGAATGTGGTGGAATTTCTTAGTCCTTGGGATCCTCAAATGGGAGCAGGGAAGAGCTCTGATGTCTGAAAGAAATCTCTGTGCTGCCTTTAAACCCCTTGGGCATGCTGACTGCAGTGCTGTGATATTCCCTGGGCTTCCTCAGCGCATCCCTGCATGTTCCTCCTGCTCTGTGCTGGGATTGTCCAGCCTTGCTGAGCCAGGCAAGGCTCCCTGTGCTCACAGAATTCCTCATGAGCACTGAGGGGGGGAAAAATGCCTGAGAAAACTCACCTGTAAGATAAACGAGTGATAAATATGTTTGATAAACCCTTTTCAAGCTCCCCACTTTTGTCTGCAAACAAAAGCTGTTTGCCACTTGTGTCAAAGCCCTCTCTGCCACTGCCTTGGCTTTAGGAACGTGGCACATTTTTTTGGCAATTTGATTTCTTCCATTGCATCTCCCCTGCTCCCTGCAGCCTCCCTTCTCAGCCACTTCTTGTCCCCTGAAGGGGACAGCCTGAAGTTAACCCAGGGTGAGCATCAGCTTCTCCATGGAAGCAGCTGCTATAGAATCCAGACCTTTGATAAAAGAAGCCATTTAGGAAGAGAAAAACACCGTGTTAAGCTGGAAGTGAACATGCTGGGGCTACACAGTAAGAAGGGGGAAGGCTGTGCCTCTGGTACTGACGTTTTGTCGTTGATCACTGCTTTCAGGGCTTTGGAAATGTCGTCGGAAGTCATCTCCAGGATGTTCAGGGTCAGCCCTGCTCCCCGGGACTCCACTCGCTTGGCGTTGTCCATCTGGTCCCCAAACAGAGGCATCAGCACCATGGGCACTGCATTGCAGATTCCCTCATAAATACCATGGGAGCCTCCGTGGGTGATGAAGGCACGAGTCTTGGGGTGGGCTGTGGAGGGAAACACAGGCTTGCTTAGCTCCTGGAATTACTGACTCCCAGCAACACGTCCTTGGGGAAAAGACGTTGTTGGGATAAATCAAGGACTGGGGCTGTTGTGAGCATCATCCCTCATGGCCAGACTTGGGGACTGGAACTTTGTAGATCTCTGTCTTGGTTTTGGGTAATTCTCCAACTCTAGGATTAAATCAGAGCCAGGAGAGATTAAAAAGGATGTTACCATCAACTAGTTTTTCACCATCTCTTCCATGGTAGTGAAGGTCTCTCACAGCTGATCCTGTTCTGTTACCAACAAATCCTGGCAATAATTCCACTACCTTAAAAGCCCAAAGGCCTGTCTGGAAGTGCTCCCTTGAGGACCATGAGGTTTCTTTTCAGGCCAGAAGACAGGAGAAAAACACAGCTGGATATTGAGACTGCTTGGTCAGACATAAAGACTCTCATCTTTGACTGGTACTGGAGTGTTGGAAAACCTTTCCAAACAGAGTTGTTTCATAATTCGGCTATTCCCAGCTAAATTCTTAAAGGACAAGCTCTGCTCCAGCAGCAAAGGAAGGTTTGTGCCCCACAGTGCTGGGTCAGGGGATGGTAACTCACACCTGACCCACAGATGATGCCCTTGGGGTCCCACAACAGCAGCCCTGGAGCATCAGCACCAGCCTGGTGTCAGCCCAGGTGTGCCAGACCTACCCAGGAGGTCATTCTGAGGCAGCCACTTGACGAGCTTCACGTTGTTGGGCAGGTTGGGGGGTACCTTGCCTGTGTAGCGCCAGAAGACCTGGCAAGGGAAGCAAAGCCCATGTCAGATCCCAGCAGGAGAAGGGAGGGAGGACCTGAGAACAGCATGGAGCTGCTCTGCTGGAAGGGGAAGAGGGAATTGGTACCGTCTGAGGGACTGTTCCCAAGCCATCTGCGATTTCCATGGCTTTCTTCATGGGTATCTCGGACACCATGGAGCCCAGCGAGAAGACAATGATGCCGTGTTCTCCAGAGGCGTTCACCATGGCTTCAAATTCCTGCCAAAGGAAAGCAAGCCTTTAGTCAAAGCCCTTTCTCTAGTCAGAGGCTGGAATTGCTGCCACATCCCACAAAACTCTCTGGAAAGGCAACAGAACAAGCAAGGAGCACACCAAAAGTAGGAGCAGGAAAACGAGTTGTCATCGACAGTTCTGCATCCAAAGCAGCACAGTCAGCAGGTCCAGGGAGAGGATTCTCCCCCTCTCATGAGACTACACCTGGAATCCTGCATCCAGCTCCAGGGCCATCAACATGAGAAGGACATGGGACTGTTGGAGCAAGTCCAGAGGAGAACCGTGGAGTTGACAAGGGGACAGGAGCACCTCCGTTATGAGGACAGGCTGGAACGTCCTGTTCAGCCTGGAGCAGAGAAGATTTTTGTGTGGAGACCTCAGAGCCCCTTTCCAGTGGCTGAAGAAGCCCAGAAGGAAGCTGGAGGACTCTTCATGAAGAACTGGAGTGCTGGGACAGAGAGTAATGGGTTCAATCCAAAAGAGGGGAAATTTGTGCTAGGTGTCAGGAAAAAATTCTTCTCTTTGAGGGTGGGGAGGCCCTGGCACAGGCTGCCCAGAGAAGCTGTGGCTGCCCCTGGATCCCTGGAAGTGTCCAAGGGGAGCATGGATGGGGCTTAGAGCCACCTGGGATAGTGGAAGGTGTCCCTGCTCATGGCAGGGGATTGGACTGGATGAGCTTTAACATCCCTTCCACCCCAACCTGTTCTATGATCCTAAAGAAAATGAGTCTTTGGGAAGTAAAAATGGGCACATTTAACCCAAGCTTGGATTCAGTTCTTCTTTTCAGGCCACACAGCTACAAGAGAGAATTAAAATCCTGGAAGAGGGTTCTGACAGCAGGTAACTCAAATTTCTAATATCTGGATTTATGTATCTGCTTTGGGTCTGATAACACTGAGCTGTTGCCAGTTTTGTCTCTCTTTTGTTTGAGTGATTTAAATAATAGAAGGAGATCTAGCACTGCAATCCAGGAACAAAAAGATTCCAATGAAGCAGAAAAAAACAGCCCAAGGCTGGAGCAAAAATTCTTTGAAATAGAAAAATGTTTGGTCGAGCCAAGGAAGGAAAGGCAAAACTGGAGGAAATGGTTGCAGGCATCAGAGTTAAATAAAGGGAATACAATGAACTAAATATTCCTGTAAGTCTGGCAATTGCCATGTTATCTCTGGGATCTGAGGGGATAACCAGAGAACCATGGAATGCTTTGAGTTGAAAGGGACTTTAAAGATCTCTCATTCCACCCCCTGCTATGGCCGCTGACATGAGGCTGACAACAGAGGCTGACTCTCCCAGTTTATGCTCTTTTCCATATTTTTGTGGCTGTCTCGAGGCATATTTAATCCTATCTATATTCTGTGGGACATCTGTTTTACTTTGTTTTTTAGATGTTTTTGAGTTCCAAGGTCTGACTTTCTGCTCAGAAGTTCTCCTACTATGAGGAAACTCTTTGCAGCCCTGCTTTGGGGATCGCAGATTATTTTAGTAGTGGTTTTAATCAGCACCTGCTCATACTTTTACAAAATATCTGCAGTGGAGACTCATGGGAAAATAAGACAATTAGGAGGATTTCTTAATGGAAAGCAGGAGATATCCCATACTGAGGAATTCTGGCACAGTTGAAGCAAATTACAATTACAGCACAGAGTATTTTACACAAAAGTGGCAGAAGTGCTGCTTCACTGGTGATGGGGATTTCATTTGAGCCTGCCTGAACTGTCTGAAGTTCATGGAACATCCTCAGTTGGAATAGACCCACAAGGATCATGGAGTCCAACCCCTGGCTCTGCTCAGGACAGCCCAACAATCCCCCCCGTGCATCCCTGAGAGCATTGTCCAAACTCTCCTGGAGCTCTGGCAGCCTCGGGGCTGTGACCAAACCCTGGGGAGCCCGGGCAGTGCCCAGCACCCTCTGGGGGAAGAACTTTTTCCTAATATCCCACCTGACTCCCCCCTGACACAGCTCCAGCCACTCCCTTGGGTGCTGTCCCTGGCCACAGAGAGAAGAGATGGGAGCTGTCCCTCCACTGCCCTTCTTAACAAAGCTGTAGACAGGAAAAAGGAAAAGGGAATGGAAACAGGAAAAATCGGAAAAGAAAAAGCTCTTTTTTTTTTTTTTTTTTTGTGCAGGTTTGACTGGGATGCAGAGGTGTCCCACAAAGTAACTTTTCCCTCCTTGTTGAAGGGATGCAGCGGTGCAAAATGCATTCCCAGCGACTTTCACCTGGCATCATTTATTCCAGCCTGGGAGCTCCATCTCCTGGAGAGAGCTCACAGCGCGCCCACAGCTAAACTCGGGTAAAAAACGGGAACTAACCTGGGATAATTTGTTTTCCCGAGTGCAGCCTATGCCTCCGACCAAGACCATGTTGGGCATGAGGGGCCTGGGGTACTCAAAGACAAAGTCGTATTTCATGAGCCAAACAGCAGCGTGGCTGAACAGCTCGGGCACGGTCGCCTCCCGATGCAGGAACTCCCGGATCAAGGGATCATAGGGGGAATAAAGGACAGAGCAGGCCAGGGAGCTGCCCAGGGTGGCCAGGAGGTTGCCCAGGCGCTGCTGGAAGGACATGCAGTCTGTGGAGCGCGTGAAGAACCGCGGGACGTAGGAAGGAGGGCTGGGACACATTGTGGCCTGGAATTCCAGGCTGCATGGCAGCCCCCGCAGGAAGTACACGGAGGGCAGGGACAGATGTTCCGCCAGTATCTGCCCACATGGGAAGAAGGGATCCATAAAGACGGCATCAAATTTGCTTCCCTCGAGGTACTGGATCAGCTCTTTGTCGGACAGGAGACGCTTGCAGGAATCCAAGAACATGCTTGTAAAGTTGGCAATTTTGGAGAGTTTTTCCAAGAAGGGCTGAGGTGTGAAACTCCTGTGGCCCATCTGTTTAAATTCTGCCTCCACAAACTCCTTGGTGTAGGACACAGGGTAAGTTTTCAAGGTGTAAAGTGGGGATGAATGAATCCGCAAATTTATCTCCGGCGCAACCACCACGATTTCGTGTCCCTTGTCCCTGAGCTTCTCTACAACTGGGTGCATGCTGAGCCAGTGGCTGCCATCGATGGGTATGACCAAGAGCTTCCCACCTTCACCAGAGATCCACAGCAGCAGGAAAAACACAGCCCAAGAGGCAAGAGAAAGAAATCCTGGCTTTGGAGAAACCATGTCCCTGGTGCTGCTAGTGAAGTTATAAACAGCGGTGACACTGCGGCCGGGGATGAGGAATGAATCATGAGGTGCTTCCCACTTGAATTTTAACTAAGGTGGGTTTTTAATTTTTAACAGGCAGAAATTGTGGTAATTTTTAACTGTGGGTAAATATTGGGTTTATCATCTGTGCACAGGGAAGGCTTTCAGTGAGTGGATGCCATGAGGTGAAGTTGAATGTTTGGATTGACACCAGGAGGGAGGAGTAACCAACAGCCTGTGGGGCTGAGAGGCTGAATGAGAGCCATGAATGGGGCTGACCCAGCAATCACTACATCACTAACATCTAGTTAATGATCAACCCCCTACCTTGAGTCCACTGCACTGACTGGACATGGAACTCGGCACAAATCTGACCTTTGGATTGCTTTGTGCCCCTGGAGCATAACCAAGAAGCAAAGATTGACAGAGTTTTGATACAGAGTGGGTTGTAAATGTTTATCTCTAGATTTGTCCTCTATCACGGCAATTATCAAAATGAAAGCCCTGATTTTACAGTAGTAAATGTGCTGTAAGCAGAACAATCACTCCTGCTGTTGCAACACCACAATGTCTGAAAGCAAAATAAACCGGGGATATCTGCACTATTTGCACAGCATGAGGGGAATCTGAACAAGGGACAGTAGTTACAATCCTGAGGGCTTCCTTTCCCAACCATCCTCTTATTTGCTATCTTGCACTGCTGCTTGCACAAATCCAGAGGCAGCAGAGCTCCCTCTGCCGTCTTTGCACACCCCTGGTTTTGGGCTGTTGGCGCACATGGAATCATGGAATATCCTCAGTTAGAATTTCCTGACTCACAAGGATCATTGATCCAGCTCCTGGCCCTGCACAGACACCCCAACAATGCCACCCTGTGCATCCCTGGCAGCACTGTCCAAATGCTCCTGGAGCTCTGGCAGCCTTGGGGCCACTTCCCTGGGGAACCTGGTCAGTGCCTCACCACCCTCTGGGGAAAGAATCTTTTCGTAAAACCCAGCCTGACCCTCTCCTGATGTTCTGTGCTTCACCCAGCTTCATGTTCAGTGGCAGAGCAGAAGTGCCACAGAGTTAATTCTATATTTCCAATTTTCATCCAATCAAGTCTCCTGCAATTAAATGGCATTCCACATTCCTTAGGGATATTAAATCCTCTGACCAAAAATTATTTTGTCATTTACCTGGATATAGAGCATGCCACGAGTGATGGTGACAACTTAACCTAAGCTGTCCTGGAGAAAAACCCTTCAGCAAGCCTCGTGATCATCTCAGAGCCTAAGATTCCCACTCCCATGACATCCTGGGATTTGACCACACCCTGCCTAAAGCACAAATACCACTACAGGAATTTTTTTTTTTAAAAAGCACATCTTGAACAAGCACCAACACCACCCTCAGGGTAAGCAACGACAAACCTTTGAGAGTGGCTTCTTCTGCTGACAGTTGATGCCTCCAATATAGACCATGTTGGGCATGATGGGGCGTGGATACTCAAAAACAAAGTCGTATCTCATCAGCCAAACTGATGCTTGGCTGAACAGCTCCTGCATCGTTACATCCCTCTGCAGGAACTCGGAGGCCAAGCTCTCGTATTTCAAATAAAACAGCTGGCAAAGCAAAGGCTCTGAGAGCCCGATCAGGAAGTTCTTCACGCGCTCTGGGAACGTCATGTGGTCGGAAAGAGATGATAAAGTCTTGGGCACGTAGGATACAGGGCTGGGAGACTGCGTGGCTTTGTAGTCTAAGGTACAAGGAAGGCCACGCATGAAGTACACAGAGGGGAGGGAGAGATACTCAGCCAGAATTGGCCCACAGGGCAGCACAGGGTCCATCATGATGGCATCGAATTTGCTGTCCTGGAGGTACTTCATGAGTTCTTTGTCAGATAAGAGATGCTGACAAGCAGAAGTGAACATGTTGGTCAGCTCTGTGATGTTGCCGAGTAAAAATGAGAGTGTTAGGGTATCAAAGCTCTTTTCCCCCAGCTGCTGGTAGTATTGGTCCACAAACTCCTGGGTGTAAGGCACCGAATATGTTTTGATGGTGAAGGACTGGGAGCTCTTCAAGAGCAGCGCAGCATCAGGAACCACGGCCACAATTTCGTGCCCCTTCTCCCAGAGTTTCTCCAGGACCATGCGCATGCTCAGCCAGTGACTTCCATCCTGAGGCATCACCAAGAGCTTCCCACCATCTGCCAGACTCCAGAAAGCAAGGAAAAGCACAAGCCCAGCATGCACCTGGTGCCTCCACATAACTGTCACAGAGCAGGAAAAGAAATGTTCCTCCTTATGTTGTTCAGCAGCATATGAAGAAAAATCTCCTTGTACCTCATTTATATTGTGGTGGACTTCAATGTTTATCTCTACAAAATGTTTACTGATACAGGTTATTGGAGTTCGAAGACCACATTGCTGATAAAAGCCTTGATTAAAGTGCTATCAAGGCACCTATGCTTTTCTATGCATTTAAGTTATCTCGAATTATTTAGAATAATCAACAGAAAAAGCAGTTGTTCATGGAGCGATTTTGCTGTGTCAGGGTCGTTTCAAGTGACTCACTGTGCACTCAGCTGTCCTGGCCAGATTCAAGTCAGTAATCAAATTTATGGACACTCCATAGAGCTTATATCATAAGAATTGTGTTGCACTCTAGACAAGCAAGACCTAACCCCCAACCTTTGCTCAGGAAGACGGCTGGAGTCCACAGAGAATGTTCTTCATGGCAAGCAGGAGCTAGTACGTGGAGCAGCGGAGTTACCAAAGTTTGGGTAACACATTAACCAGCCACCTTTCACCTTTTTAGCAAAACAGTGATACAGCAGAAAGCACAGTTTGTGCTCAAGAGGGGCCATCAGAGTTCATAGGTGAGTGTCTGGAGGCTAAACATCTTTTTGAAAAGCAATGATGCAGCAGAATATGCAGCTCTTGCTCAAGAGGGGCGATGGGAGTTTGGGGTAGGAGGCTACTGGACAAATGGATTTGAAAGTTCTTAATAACAGTCCCTTTCCCAAATTTCAGAAGGTTTGGCTGTGGTATGTGGTGTGTGGAAGTTCACACTTGTGGACAGAAGGGCCCGGCCAAGCAGATCTCACCTGCCATTAAGGCATATTCCACCTGGATAGGGAAAAGCTGGATGCCAAAAGTTTGCAAGTTTACAAAAGCAATAGAGGATACGAGAATGGTACCCGGACAAGAGCTGGCTGGAGACAAATTCTTTTAGACCCCCTAGCCAAGCACTCCTGAACAGAATGAGCTCCGAGCAGTTTCTCCTGGCCTGGAAGAGCTCTCTTGGAGCAGGTAGGAATGATGGGAACTCTGATCCATGAAATGGCTGCCTTTGCCAAAGGCACCTGAGTGTGATAAATACACTCCAAGGCTAATCCTAAGTTTTTTTTTCCAAGATTAAGGCTTAGTGTGTCCTAAAATGTTTATTTGGAGAGGAGGTCCTCCATGTGGCCTATTAAAGAAAAGGGCTTTTTAAAAGCCAGCAAGAAGGACTGTAACATTTATTGAAAATGCATTGAATAGGAAGGAATTTCAGACATCAATGGAGATATTTAGATTGGATATTAGGAAAAATTTCTTCATGGGAAGGGTTGTCAAGCACTGGAAGGGGCTGTCCAGGGCAGTGGTGGAGTCACCATCCCTGGAAGTGTTCAAAAAACGTATGGATGTGGCACTTGGGGACACAGTTCAGTGGTAGACCTGGCAGTGCTGGATTAATGGTTGGACTCTGATTTTTGAGGGCTTTTCCAACATTAACAGTTCCATGATTTGATGCAGTCCCATTCTGCAGCTGGTGAAACAGAACTGTGGCTCTAGCTGGCAGTGGGGAAGCACTGAAAGACCAAAAACTACAGGAGGTGGAGGGTAAGGATTCTCACCTGCCAGGGCTGCATTTCCACATTTCTGTGGTAAAAAGATCTCAAGTAATGAGGTGAAGCAGCATTCAACAAGCCTTAAGGTGGCAGTACATACTCAGGTAGTAAACTCAGAGTTGCAAACCACTCCTACCCTGCATGAAGGCCTCTCAAATCCTCATATTTGGTACATAATCACTCCCACCTAGTTAAGTTCTAACATTTCAGCCAAACGTGTATCATCTGTGAGACACTAAAACAAAACCCTATAAAACAACACTAAAGATGTTTAAAAAACCCCTCAACCCAAACCCTTGAGGCCAAGCTCAGAAAAGTTTGAAAAAAAAAAAAAAAGTTCACAGAAGTTCAGCAAAAGTTCATAGAAGTTGTGACACTGGATTTTGAGCAGCATGTGAACACCCTCCATGTGTTTACGAGTGCAGAGACTGAAGTCCATAAGTCCAGCCCATTCCAAAGGTGAGATAGCAGGAAAAAGTCAAGCAAAAGTACAGAACTGAGTGCCAAGGTTGTAAGCTGGAAACAGTACAGCAAATATCTGAGCTAAGGGAATCCATTATTATCTCTCCTGTAAGCCTACAAATCCTGGCAGGAAGCCTGTACCTCTTATTAACCCGCTAAATCCCTTTTAGATTCAGAGGGTTTGTCTACGAAAAATAAAATCTGTGCCTCTTGAGAGGCTGATTCGGGGTTTTTTGGGCCATGGTGTGAAAAAAACCCCAGCTCTTTGTTTGCTCTAAGCTTGCTGCATTTCAGTGTGAGTCATAGGACAAATATTGGGAGAAACTATGAGTTCCCCTTGTGCCTTTAGCTATGATTTTCCAGATTTTACAGACCTCTGCCATAATTCTTCTCATGGGTTTAGCTGTGCACTTTATTCCATCTCTGCTTTTCTAGCCTGAGTGCCAAATTTGAATCCTCTTAAAAATCCTCCATTTTGTGTGAGATTGGGCTTTTTCTGAAATATCAGACTTATCATAGTATTTTTTTAAAGCAAATATCTGAAGAACCCAACAGGAATAGTTATTATTAAAAATAGAATCTGTGAGGATACTCTGCAAACCACAAAATCTATTTGAAAACACATTAAAGGAAAGACTGACATGAATTCATTTCAGAAGAATAAAGTAACTTATACTTTGTTTTTTCAATGCTGGCTATAAATTTAACTAAGGAGCATCACTTCTGGGATATACGAGCTGGAAAAATGAACCTATAAAAGAGTCATGAAGGTCAGCAAAGGCAGATGAACCTCTAGAATTGGATAATCCCAAGCCACAGGAAGGTGCACTACAGCTTGAATGTAGGAGATGACAAAAAGTTAAAGAAAAAAATGAGATTGACACTGACAAGACAAGAGGTAACAATCACAAACTGCAACATGGAAAATTCTAACTGGATATAGAAATTAACTGGCTATAATAAGGTGTGTTCACTATAGGAGATACTTAAAATTTGACAAGAGAACAAGACAGAGTGAGGCAACAAGGACAGAAGCCTGAGGTTCATTTCACAGTGAACACCAGACCCAACTACAGCAATTTGCTACTTAGGGATTGCACCTGACCCCAAGCCTTTGACAGTCCCCCAGGCTTGTTCATCACTAACTAAGAGAGTGCCAAATTACACAAAGTTGCACAAAATGGCTCTGAATACGTGAAATGAAAAGAAGAAGTGCAGAGCACACTTTATAGGTGAGAAGCTAGAGCACAGCTGCCTACAAATGGAAAGGGAGAGAAAAATCCATGAGCATTCATCCAACCACCCAACATGGGAAGTTGATTCCCTTCTGCAATACACGATTCAACTCTCCTGAACACAGAAGTCCATCATAGCACAAATTAAAAACAGTGCGACCCACCTGAGGCAGATCCTTGTGAGCACAGTTTGCTCCTCCAATTGGAATGATGTTGGGCATCAAGGGTCTTGGATAGTCTAGCACAAATTCCAGCCTCAGGAGCCAGACAGAGCCCTTCCGTAAGAGATCCAGCACAGTCACCTCCCTTTGCAGGAATTCCGAAGCCAGTTTTGAGTAGGGTTGAAAGGCAAAATCACAGAGGAAAAGGTTTTGGGTGTCAAAGAGCAGATTCTTCACCCGCTGGAAAAAGGTCATGCGGTCTGTAAGGTCTGTAAATCCCCTGGGCACATAGGAAGGAGGATTGGGACACTGAGTGGCTTCAAAATCTAACCCACATGGGATTCCTCGGAAGAAATACACAGAAGGAAGTGAAAGGTGCTCTGCCAGGATCACCCCACAAGGTAGGATAGGGTCTGTAAGGATGGCATCAAACTTGCTCTCCTCAAGGTACCTGATGAGCTCTTTGTTTTGCAGGAGGTGTCTACAGCTGGAGAACCCCAAATCAGTGACCCTTTTCATACCTTCAATTACTTTAAGAAATCTTTCCAGAAAAGATCCTTCTTCAAATGCAATATGAACAAATGCCTTGAATGCTTTGTCCAACTCTTCCTGTGTGTAGGGGACCGAGTACATTTTCATCACAAAGTTCTCTGATGGTTTGATGTGCAAGGAGACTTCAGGTGCCACCACGACCACCTCGTGTCCCCTCTGCCTCAGGATGTCCAGCCCCTCCCGCAGGCTGAGCCAGGGGCTCCCATCCACCGACACCACCAGGAGCTTCCCAGCAGCAGCCAGACCCAGCAGGGACAGGAGCAGAAGCACAACTGGAGGAGAAGCCCTGAGCCCTGGGGCCATTCCTGCAGGGATCAGGTGAGTGCCACCAGGGAAGGAAATCCCCGACAGCACCAGAGCGCTGGTGCCGGCTCCGCGCTTTTAAGCAATCTGTGCCACAGCCCAGCTTTGTGTCCTTGCTTTATCTGCTGTGTGGTAAATATGTAATCACTGGTGTGATAAAAGGCTGCATATCCAGCAGCAGAGTTCAGGCAGGTGATAATGTGGGGTGTACCAGATAAGCCTCATATTTTATAAGAAAACCTTTGGCACTTTTGTCACCTTTGAGCGCCACCTGCCAAGTCACTGTAGCCCCTTGAGACCTCTGAAATTTGCTGTTACGCCTCACACTGCCATCCCCAAGCCAAAATTTTCCTAGATCTGCCTGCAAACAGAGGGGCTGCTTCTCAACCTGAGAGCCCCAGTCTGCCACGTTCCTCCAGATTCCAGCTTTGGAAATACCCGGGTGTAGAAGCATGAAAATTTACCGGCAAAGAAAGACATAGTGAGGCAACAAGGACAGAAGCTTGAGATGCATTTCACAGTGAACACCAGACCCAACTACAACAATTTGCTACTTAGGGATTGCACCTGACCCAAAGCCTTTGACAGCCCCACAGACTCGTTCATCATTCACTAAGAGAGTATCAAGATACACAAAGGTACAAATAATTAGACATCATAGTGATACTTAAAACTGGACAAGACAGAGAAAGAAACATCCTGATCTCACTGGACATGCTTTGACAGGAGGTTCTCAGAGAGACCTCAAACATCCTTCCAGGTGACAATATTTGATAAGCCTATGACAATTTGAAGCATTGAAAATCCTTCATTAAAGGAAAAAAGGATACAGAATTGTAGAGGAAGTCAGCCAGATTGGACCAGAATATAAATGAACACATCCTCAATTCAAAGTGTGTCTTGCATCACACCAACAGCCTTGATGGAATAGGCTCTGAGGAACCCACTCCAATCCAAAGGTGGCCTGGAACAGAGGCACAGGACCACTGGGGAGTCTCCCAGAGCTAATTCCATATACAACACTTTCTCCATCTTTCTACTCTGATAATCCTTCACAGATACCAGAACAAGCACCTCCCTGCAAAGCACGAGCAGTTTGTAATCCACCTTTCTAACAAAAGTTGGGTTTCAACTTCCCAGAGATTTCCAAGGCCTGCAGGAACAAGAGAAAACAGAGTGTGACCCACCTGATTTAGCTTCTTGTAAGCACAATTTACTCCACTAACAAAAACCATGTTGGGCATCAAGGGTTTTGGGAAGTGTAAGACAAAGTCCAGCTTCATGAGCCAAATGGAAGCCTGGCGCAGCAGATCCGGCACGGTCACCTCCTGCTTGAGGAACTCTGAAGCCAGTTCTGCATAAGGTTGGAAGACAACGTCGCAGAGGAAAAAATTTGGGATGTCATAGAGCATGTTCTTCACCCGCTGGAGAAAGGTCATGCGGTCTGTAAGGTCTGTAAATACTCTGGGGACATAGGAAGGGGGATTGGGGCACTGGGTGGCTTGATATTCCAAACTACATGGAATTTGCTGCAGGAAATACACGGAAGGCAGGGAAAGATACTCGGCCAGTATTGCCCCACAGGGTAGGATAGGGTCTGTGAGGACAGCATCAAACTTGCTCTCCTCAAGGTACCTGATGAGCTCCTTGTTGTGGATTAAGTGTGTGCAGGTGGCCAGGAACAGAGCAGAGGTCTTCTTTGCCTGTTGATAATGCCTAATAACTCTTTCCAGAAAAGGTCCTTCTTCAAAGAAATCCATTACTGACTCTTTGAAAACTTTATCCAGCTCTTCCTGAGTGAAAGGTACTGGGTACATTTTCATCACAAAGTTCTTTGATGGTTTGATGTGCAAGGAGACTTCAGGAGCCACCACGACCACCTCGTGTCCCTTCTGCTGGAGCATATCCAGCAATTCCCGCATGCTAAGCCAGTGGCTCCCGTCCACCGGCACCACCAGGAGCTT
>VWZV01010774.1:6692-50348 GCA_013397155.1 Irena cyanogastra
TAAATCAGTGAATTTTGTTAAATGTTACAATGCTGACAGAACAAAATAAAATCAAATTCTTGCATATGTTAAAAATAAATTTTTATTTCCTCATGGAAAGATTACTTCCTAAGGCACCTCCATCTTCAGCCATTATAATTGACCATAGGAACAAATGACCCAGGCTAAGCTTTCAAGTGAATAAGGAATTTGCAAGCGGCTTTTTGTGAAATTGGAAGGACTAATCCCTAAGACAGTCAAATCATGAGAACAGGTCCTCAAAAAAAAAAAAAAAGGGAGGGTTAGGAATATTTTTTTCTTGAAAATTAATGTGTTTCTATGTATGAGTTTTCCATGTCTATCTACAGCTATCTATATGCATAATTTGGTTGATTCCATACAGAAAACCCTATACAGACTTTAAAAGTGTAATTTTCCAGTCATAGAACCCTGGCTTTACACCGTTGACTAATTTTCACATGAAAATAGTGTATAGTGCCTCTAAACAAGACCATTATCCCCACCTTCACTGTAGAGAAGTATTTTACATAATAATCAATCCATGACAAACAAAGGCCATCTTGTAGCTTCGCTGTGCTAAATACAGTGGTTACCCAGACACTCATAGCTACCACGGGAATGGATCTTTCTAATTTAAATTAACAGAGCAGTCCTCCACTCCTTAAAAATAAAATAAAATAAAATAAAATAAAATAAAATAAAATAATCTGATATTGTAGAGCTAGAATGAATTAGTGTTTTGGTTGGCTTTTTTTTCTATTTTCTTTGCTGCATTAACTAGTTCCGCTGTTCAAAGTACAAGAAAAAAAAAGAAGCAATTATATAGAAGTATTATCTGGTTTCAAATAATAGTTTTGTTTGTATGCCTATAATAATTTTGTCCAGAATACTTCATTTCTATATTTAGTAGGCCAGAATAAGACTCATCATGTTGATGTTTCTGAAAGATTGTTTTAAGTGCAAGAAAAAAAGTAGTTAAAGAACTAAAATAGGTGTTGTCTCTTATTTTGCCTGGCTCCACTAAAAAGACTTCTGATTACTTCTGAGAAAAAGAAATGGACAGATTTTTTTATTGAGTTGCTTGACCCACATACCATAGAAACCATTTGCTCTTCTGTCTTAGAGAGGGTAGTACAGCTTACTCTGGAGACTTACAAGGATAGCCTCTTCTTCCTGACACAGCACAGAAGTGCTTCAAGCAGAACTCAAGGTATGGCTGGAAGTAATCAAAGAGGATTGGTGGGTTTGAATCATTGTGTGCATGCCTGAAGCAGGCCACCTTCCTTTCCTGAGCTCTGAAATCCTTAGGGCAAACCGATACTTCTGAATTCAATGAAGGAATAAATAATACTAAGATGTAAACTGATCCACATAGCAGAAGAACAGTTCTGGTTGTAAAAGAAAAAAACCCAGTATTTCTTACAGAAAAAATGTAGAACATGCTGTTAATTTAGTCAAGTTCTAATCTGAAGCTCTGGCAGTCAGGATTTAGCATGGCAATGAGAAATCATATCTCTCTACAATGCTGTAGATACAGTAAATAAATCCTTGAGAAATCCATAAGGAATGCCTGGTCTAAAGGCTTTGAACTGCATCTGTATCACTCCTTAACAAAGCTAGCCAGCCAGCTTGTCAGTCTGTCTGTCCTGTTCTTCTCATTATGTCATATAGCCTATAAACTAAATTTCCAAACTCCTGAGCAGTGTTGTGTAGAGATATACAACTAATCTAAGGGATATCAGCTACAGACCAGATTCATCAGGACGGTCTTGCTGCTTTGTGTCATGATGGCAGCAAAAAGCAGCTGCAAATCCAACCGGTGCAGAGAACACAGCTGCTTCACTGTGTCAGAGAGATGCAAAACAGCAACAGCTCACTGAGGGATCCTTCATATAATCTCCAAATAAAATTTGCTATCATAAATATAATGGTTTAAGACAATCTTTTGAATAATTCTCTGGCCTAAAAAAAAAATTATATATATATATAAATAAATGGCTGCTGTTTCTGTTATGACCATTTACACATTGAAATTCTTTGGAGAAATTCAAATAATAAAGAATGCTATATAACATAGTCAATCTCACAGCCCTTTTGAGGTTGCACTTATAGATGAAATGAGAGTGAAAATAATTGTAATTTAAATGAAGTTTTATGGGACACTTTCTCTGACAAAATAAAGTTACAAAGGGCAATGGAAGGGAAAAGAAGATAATAATTCTATTTTTCTAGCAAATACAAACACATTTACAATTTTGAAAATATTTCCTTTGGAATTATGCTTTTTGTTTTCTAACTAACATCACAACCATACTAAACCAAAACATAAGTTACAAAGAAAACATACAGGAAAAATTATTAAAGCTCATGAAACGGCATTTCTCTGCATTGTTATCTGCCTTATTTACTGATCATAGATGCACATGAATGTTCTTTTCCCTCCTCTCTACATTTTATGATTTAGATTGACATTTTGGAAACATTAGTTTTCTGACACTTCTCTTGTGGCACTTGTTATGAGTGTAGTGTCTCATAAATTTGTGCTAGTGTTGAAGGTGGTACCTCGTGACTATGTTCAGATTTTACAGTTATGTGTGACAACAACAAATGATTAATTCAGAAGAAGGTCGTGCTTCAGAGTTAGAATTTTGTTTTTCATATCTTATTCCTCATTAAGCATTGAAACCATTTTAGTACTTACATCTAAGTAACAATATGGATAGTTGCTGTAATTTTGTGATGATAATTTATTTATCAGAGTTTCCATTGGAAATTAGAAACACTTAGAGAATTCTTTACAGACAGAAAAGACACTTATGCATCCTCAGGCTGTGAAGTTGTGTTAGAGAGTGTGCATCTGACTATCCCAGTCCATATTTTGCTAACTTTTCCCAACTGAAGACTATATAATATAATGGTAAAAATGTAATTTTGGTGCAAAAGACTTACTGATCAAGGTTTTAGTCTCAATGCAGTAATGAATATGGTATAGTTAAGTTTTACGATTAAAAAAGAAACAACAAGTGTTAACTTTTTTAAAATTGTGGATTTGGTGGGGAGTTTTGTTTGTTTAATTAATATATTTTATTTATAAGAATTCAGTAGATGTGTTACTGTCCAGCCTTAGGTGCAACAACATAATTAATAATATCACAACTTTTAACATTGTCTTAAAAGAAGAAAACTATTGGGTTTTGAGATGATTGTCTAAACAACCAGAGTTCAACAAGGCTTGGACATCCATGCAGACATGGAGGAATTCCAGGAGAGAATACAGGTGTGTTTCTCTGAGAAAGCTGATCTAAAACATCCCTCAAATCCACATCACTCAGCTAGCTTTCTATGCCCTGTTTGTCTGAACAAAGAGGTTATGTTGAAACAGAATTAAGGTACAGCTAGGACTTGTGGATATTAATCCTTCCTGTAGCATGTTCACACTACTTGCTGCAAAACGTAAGCATGGGACTCCTTTCTCTTTCACCATTCTTAATTCTTCTATTGCCATTCCTTAAAGCTGTACCAGAAGGAAAAATTAGGCAGATTCTGGTGGAGGATCCAGAAGTTGATAAGTGACATTGCCTATGCTGGGTTTCCAGTGAGTCAGAACAACTCTGCTTCAGTTGTGGAGATGTCTCTGGTCACCTGGGAAGCCAGCAGAATATTGAAATTCTTTACCACCTGTGAATCCAGTGTATATATTCATGGAAACTGATGAGTAGTCCCAAGGCTCATAATTTTCTTGGTTTTACAGAGGTTTGTAATCTCCTGGTCTGTCAGAAGCAAGCCATAAAGTAATGTTTGATGGCAATCTGTGAGCTGAAACAACAGAGCTCTTTCATTTTTTTTTGCCAAAAACCATGGCAGTCACCTCTAAGATTTTTTTAAAAAAGAATGTTCTAGTTGATATAATTCTGGATTACACTCAATGTATCAAAATCTGCCAGCAGAAAAATATGAAGACTTGCCATTTTTTGAACCTTTTCAATAAAAGAAGAATGAAAAATAATGCTGTGAAAGTTGAATGACCTGAAAAAATGTAAACAAGGCTATGTTAAAATTCAAAGATGAAAAGCTGCGTAAATTTCTGGTTACTTGACCTGCAATGCTTCTGTTGCAGTATAGAAAATACAGTCTCTTTTCCAGTGTGAAAAGGATTTTGTTTAGTGAAAATTAGCTTACAAAAAAGTCATAAAAGATCTATAGAAAACTAAATTCCACTTCTTCAGAATAAGAACTCTGACGATCGGAGCAATATACCTTACAATGACTTTAAACTCCATTCTACTTATTTAAGCACATCAATACTTACAGGATCAAATCTGTAAGATTTGCTTTTAAGTATTTTTTGTCATTTCGGGGTATGAAAATGTTGAGTGCAAATTAATGTATGCTTTTACAGATGGATAAAGATGTGAAAGTTAATTATTTTTCTATACCTGGTGGATACAATGAAAGTTAATTTGATCAAAGTTTTTGCACCTTCATTGTCTTATTTATTTGGGGCTTCCTTAAGAATATGGTAATACTTGTGGCTGGGCAACATAAAAAAAAAGTTAATGTAAAAGAATATTTTATGAAGATATTCAAAATGTGGACACAGTTGTAGCTTAATTTTTTGAAATACAGTTTGGCGGTATAAAATAATCCACATTAGCATCTAGCTGTCAGTGATAAAAATGCCTGAATAATCATTCCCTGGGCTCAGTTTCATAATGTTATAATAATTAACACAAAAGAACTTCAAAACAAATGCAATTGTGCTACACTTATTAGCAGGAGGCCATTGTGTGTATTTTCAGGAGTTTTATTTGAATAGTATTAGTGAATCCATATCCATGACGGCTCTCACTGGGACAAAAAATCTCCCTCCCTGAAAACATTTACAGCGAGGATTCAGATCTGGTTTTCAAATGTGTTTAAAATCAGATGAAGCTAAGATCTCAGATAATTAAATAAATAACACTTAAATAATAGTCCATATAATTGTCTGTCTCCAGAAGTTCACAACATTCAAAACAATTAGTTTTTCTTCAGGTTTTTATATTGTAAGTCCTCTGTATGTGGTTGAATATTTTGCTGAACTCTTGAGAAGCTTTAAGAAATATTCTCCCTGATGTTTGCATAACAGCAATGTGGATGATAGACTTTGTGAACAATTTATATAGTTATTTATATGTTCATAATTGTTTATAAGTTTCTTATTTATATGTTCCTCATATTTCTAGTTAGAGACATTATTAAGGCTTGGAGATGGACAAGATCACAACAACAAATTCTCAACTTCATTAAGAAGTAACATTATGTAGTAGAATTACTGAAGAAGGCATGTCCTAAAACAGTGTTGACAATAATGAAAGTCAGCTTTCATATGAATAAATCCAACATCACTGCATGGTTGACAAGCATCACTAAACTGATATGTTGCATTATATATGTTGATTTGCTTTGAGATACATGCATTATTTTAAATAATAGCAAGAGTAAATATTTTTAAGTCTTTATAAACGAGACTATCATTGTTTGTAATTATCTGGCATAATAGATTCCAATATGGAGGAGTTTTATTATGAAAGGTTAAATAAGTGTAATCTATTATTAATGTGAATAACTGTAAATGAATTTAGAAAAGTTTGAAACTGTATCTGCTTAGATTTGTAGTGGTTATCAAATGGTTATGTCACTTATTAAAGCTGCTACAGTCACACTGAATTTTTATTTTTCAACAATAACATTTACTTTTTTCCTCCATAGTCTTGTAACTATATTGCGTTACCTGTCAAAATTAATAGATAAAAGTTTATTGTCAATGACATACTGCATATGGCCTCAGGCTAAAATATCAAAGTTCTGCAGAAACAAGTCTGAGAGAAGAATCCTGAAAATGACAATGTATATATTTGCTTGAATTCATGAGATCACTGTAAATAAGCAGCAATGGTGAATTACAGAGCTAGCACATTTCCACACTA
Organism: Irena cyanogastra; assembly: GCA_013397155.1. Taxonomy (NCBI): domain Eukaryota; kingdom Metazoa; phylum Chordata; class Aves; order Passeriformes; family Irenidae; genus Irena; species Irena cyanogastra. The sequence continues at coordinate 12,662 of VWZV01010774.1, forward strand.
ATAGGATGGAACACTGAGTTCAGAAAGCTGGGGGGGAGGGGGGTGTATTTTTATTTACTTGTTTCTTTTAATGAATGGAAGAATGCTTATAAGCTGCAGTTCCAAAAGTCAAGCGAAATGTAGGTGTCTTGTCTTTTTTTCTATTTACAGGACACCCTCAAGGTTAACAATATGAAATGCTGATAACTCTTACTCATGTTTTCAAAGTTCGTGCAGAGAGCAATCCAACAACAGAATATTTAGAAACAGGATATCTAAGGCACTGAAGTTGTTACATTATGATGAGCTGCGTGAGGGTGTTTTTATAATAGCCTTCAATGGAATTGTAGATTGGAACATAATAGCTTTGTGCTATAAAGAGGCATAAAACAGAATGATTCTCTTAAAGAATCTTGTACTTGCCACGTTGACTAATTTGTCACCATTAGCTCCCTTTATTGATGATGAGGATAGATTTTTTCATTGTGGTTTAAATATTTGAAAAAATGGGATTAGCAGATAATTCACCAGGTCAGCATGGAACAAAAAGAACATATGCTAGTTGATGTCTTTAGAACCCCAAGCTGCCAAGCTCACATTTAACATCTTATTTCATTTATCAAGGCAGATGATTTTAGTGAAAAATGCACCAAATTACCAATGTAAGTAGGCAGGTGGGATCACGGAGATAAAACCTCTCTAAAGGTGGGAGCTCTAAATGGAGGTGCAACAACATGACATTGTCTTGATTCCAGTTGACCACGGTGCATAAAATGTTTGACTAGCACGGTCAGAACTTTCAAGTCTGTGCTGTTTTGTGCTAATGGAAGTTTGGTTTGTTACATTTGGCTTCAATAGCTTTCTATCTCTTTCTAACTGAATTTTTATCCTTTGTTCATCACAAATATATGCCATGATGGTAACACCATTTCCATTTATCCTTCTTGTGGCAGTCTGTAACACTTCTGCAGGGATAGAATGGCTGGGCTGAGGGACTGGGCCCCTTGCCCAGAGTAGAGCATGACTTTGAATGAGAGCAGGCACTCCTTTATTTCCAGCAGTGGCAGTCTAGCTGTACAAGAAGCAGCATATCTGCCTTCCCCAGGAAAGTCTTGGCCCCTGTGGAAGCAGTTGTATCTTTTCAGCCATCACTGCCTCTTTCTGTTTTGCCCTCAGCAGCTCTCCTGCAGTGCCTGGCAGGTTTCTGAGTAGGAAGGGGAGGTAGCAAACCAGGGTGGGCCAAGGCATATTTGCTGCAACCAAGTACACCATGTTTCCTGTGGGTGCTGAGAGTAACAAAGTGGTGGCACTTTCATCCTGCCCCTCTCGCTTCTCATCCTCCTGCCAATTTCATCAGATGGTTCAATAGTTGCCTTCTGATCTTTTTTTTCCTCTCTCTTCAAGACTGATCCCATTGGTGAAATTCAGCACCTACTTTCAGGCAAAAATTTTTCTTGTGACAATAGCTGTGATTTTGGTACAGGGTTCAGAACTCACTGTTACTGCTCATTTCATTGGCAGAACAAAATTGAAAGCAGTTTAGTCCTAGATCCACAAACGTATGCAAATACCTAATATCTGCTTAATTTGCTTGAAGTCAGATACTTAAGTGCCTTTTGGAGTCTAGATCTTAGTATTTGCTTTCTTCTGAGTACGTGTGATTTTCTGTAATTGCATTACAGGGGAAGTGGAGTTTCAAGATCTTTAGACAGCAGAATTAGACATTTTGTGTTTGGCTTTGAATGCTGATACGTTATACTAATGCAGAGACGTTTATTCATATGATTAGGAATTCATAGGTTTATTTGATATCTCCATAGTCTGAATATGCACAATATAATCACAGACAGAGTAAATGAAATAAAAACCTTAAGTGCCAATTTACTGGTAAGACTTTATTACCATAAAATTGATTAATGTTTACATTTAATGTGAAGTTTTGGTTCTTACTATTAAATTGGCTAGGGATGGTTTAAAGTTCTGATTAGCTCAATGAAAAATGTTAGTCAGTCTTGCCTCAGAAATCTGAAAAGGTAAACATTTATACGCTTCAATATGTGAGTTTAATAACTAAACAGATCGCCACTAAGCTGCTAAGTTAAAGAGGATCAGATAAATATTATAAGAACAGAATTTTTTCATTCAATTGGGTCTTTACATTCTGAAGACAGTCAATTACTCAATTTTGCATTGTTTAGTTATTTCATAAGGGGCACCAATCCGATAACTACAGTTTCAGGTTTTTACTGGTTATGTTGAATTACGTGGCTGCAGAGGAGTCTGGTGTCAGGATCATGAATGACAACATGGTAAATAAATTGGTAATATGAGAGACATTTCAGAACAGGTACTAGGCAACACTAGTTTTATTCAATTAATCCTTCTCCAGTTTCCAATTGAAGAATTCATATACTTCTCAAAAAGACTGGGAGATAAACCACATGGGACCTCTTTTCAGGCTCTCACTCTCATGCTTCCTATCTTCACACTGATGAGCATGGAGGATAGATGGATTGATCTTGAGATGATTTGTTCACTCTTTCCACAATTTTGGAGACTCCTAAGACTTTGAAGGGACACCTAAAGTAGGCTTTAGAATTAACACACAGGAAAAGAGCATTGGGCAAGGACTGTCCCTGTAACTTAGAACATTGTATGTACAAAATTTTTGAGGCTCAAATCTTGAGTAGGTTACCCCAGAGATGCTATGCTTTCTTTGGCTGCGGTATGTGGTAGCATATGTCTTCAGTATTCTGTTGACCCATTTGGATTGAATCGCCATCCTTTTTCCACTTACAGTTGCAGTGGGCTGAATGGGATTCTCAAGTTATCCTTTCCCTGTCTTTTGATCCTATTCCGTATGTAGACAATATACTTGCCAGTCAAGACAGTACAAGAAGTTTTAGCAGCATGAAACTTTTTCACTCCCAAGTAAATTGGGTAGTGAGGCACTAGAAATAACATTTGCCTTTTAGATCTGTGATAAAAGCATGTTATTCAAGTTTAATTTCAGGTGACTTTGGGGAAATAGGCCAATAATTGCTTTTGCGTGCATTTTGGTAGTTATTTGACCCAAAACCAGGTATCTGAATTAAAAAACAGACAGCAGCCATATTTCACAACAAAGACTTCTGCTCCCAGAAGTTTACAAAAGACCTTAAAAAGATGATGTCCTTTCTTTTTTGACTTCATTGATTGGGCTACTTTCAATTCATCATGCCCTAATTATTCAATTTGATAGATTAGGTGAATGGATGAATGTGCTGATATTCATTAAGTCAGTTGGGAGTATGATACATAGTAATCAGCTATGGTTTAATTTACTCACTTATGCTTACAGGAGGGGTATGGTGGGATGTCAAAAGTGAGTGGACAAGACTTAAATGAATGTGATGAGTTTTCCAGGTATTTACATATATGAGAAGGGAGTCTCTTCTCACATATGTAAATATCAAGCAGTGTGAAATAGATGGAATTACACTGGAATGCCATAGTGAGATACAGAAGCCAAGGACAAAAGTTTGTGGTGGCTGATGGGCTTGAGGCAGAAAAATGTCTGGTTGCAGGCTCTCTGGTTCTCTGAACCCTAACCCTAAACAGAATAGGATCTCAGTGCTACACCTGAGCTCTCATCACCTTGGATGGCCCAGGTCAGATAAATGTTGAGGCAGTCATGTAGATGTCCTGCTGTGATCCTCTTGGAATATCTTTTCCAGGAGTTGTAGGCTCTGCGGCTACTTGATCCCTAACCTAACCCTAACAAGATAATGTTGAGCTCCCAATCTCCACGGGTGTCCTAGATTTGAAAGGTATGAAGGCAGCAGTGTTGGTCCCATGAAATGACAGACTGGGCATACATTTTCCAGCCCCAGTTTCCCTGGAACTGTGGAATTTCTGGCTGCCAAAACCATAACCCTAACTATGAATAAGTCTGGGCTCTATTCCAAGTTCTGTACCACCAGAGGTGTTCCAGATTAGAAAGGTATGGATGCAGAAATGTTATTGTCCTTTCACTATTTCTCTGCATGTGTATTCCAGCCTTCCTGTCGCTGGAGGTGTAGGCTCAATGACCCTCTGAACCCTAGCTAATCCAAACCATAATGGAATTATGACACTGTGGGTAAGGTCCCCATTTACAGAGAGTGGCCTAGAATGGAAAAATATGGATGCAGCATTGTTGGTGCCCTTGCTGGGATTCTCGTGGCATGTCTTTTCTAGTGCCAGTGTTCCAGCAGCTGTAGGCTCTGTGGCTAGCTGAACCCTAACTTTAAGCCTAACAGGATCTTGGTGTTGCTGTTAAGTTCCCAGCCTGCATGAGTGTTCTAGATTTGAGAGCTGTTGGCACCCTAAAATGATGCACTGGGCACGTTTTCCAACCACAGTACCCTAGGAATGTGAGCTTTCTGGGTAGCAGTATTGTTAGAGTTCAGTGAATATTTTCGAAGCACAAGAAATGTTTCTTAATAGCCCTTGCTTCTGTAAATGCCAAACACACAGTGTAATACCAGTGTCTATTCTGGAAGACAGTCTTAAGCTCAAAATTTATTCTTCATAACATGGCTTTCAATGTGTAAGGCAGAACGACATAGGGTGCAAAGTAGCCTCTCATTCTGAGTTTACTATATTGCAGTGATGTGTAAAGCTGTATCTAATTATGAATAACTCATGAGCTAAGCTGTTTAAAGTGGACTGATTTAGATCAGGAAAAAAATACCTCAAACAAATTAAGACCAACAATACCCAATTAATCAAACAAAAACAAAAAAAAACCCAATCCCAAAAAAATCCAACCAAACAACTAAACAAAAAAACCAAAAAAACCCAAAAAGAAACCCCAATCCACAGTGCTGTGAGCATTGTAGCAGCTGAGCTGATCTTTCCTTCTGGCAAGAAAAATTCCCTAATCATATGTATACATTAGAGATGGTCTTGGGGTTGTCCCATAGGATGGGCCACAATGTGGAAGCACAGCTGTAGACGTGCTACGAATGTATTAACTAAGTTTTAGATGCTGTAGGTCTCTGTGTACTGCAGGAAAGAAAATGCAAAGCATGCCAAGGAAATGCCAAGGGAATGAAATGGGAGGTGAAAATCTGGAGTACCTTATAATGGTTAAGGAAATCCAATTTTTAGGCTTCTAAATAGAGACATAACACGAGCCTTCTGAATTGTTTTCTGAATAATTTAAAGTTATTACTTAACAGTGACCATTATTGCCCACAGTACGATGAAAATTCATGTGTGATTTTTAATAGGATTTTCTATGCTGAAGACCTACTATCAACTTTCTTGCTGATAAAGAATAGAATATGAAAAGTGAATAAAAAAATTAGTATTACACTCTAAAGGTATATCTTTTGTCTTAAATTTTCAACGATCTTGTCATACACCTGATTTTGAAATAATGAGCTTATATTCACTTGCCTTTCTCTTCCTCTTTACTAGGTCATCTTTTTTTTTTAATATCTCTCTGACAGAAGTTTAAAATTTTCATAATGGCACATTCAATTGCATTACACTTCCTTGATAAATAAATGTAAACGAAATAGTAATATCTTTTTTTTGTTCTGAAAAATATTTCACAAAATGTGAAATAATACTCTGTATCAATTTTTAAAAATTTTAAATGTAATTTATCAACTCCTTGTCATGCAATATTGAAAGTGTTCAACAGTTGAGGCTAGAATAGAAACTGCAAATACAGCTTTGTGAAAAACACACAAAAATATATATCAAATAAAATTAATTAATATTTCTTTCCTAAAACTGAAAACAAGAGCTTGAGATGCCGTAAAATAAATGCCTATAAAAATTGTTACAAGTTCCTATACAATCCAGGTCATTATTTGAATGTATTTTGGGGAAAAAAACCCCTGATCATATATTAGCTAAAGTTTTATTTATAGTATGCAGACACATACACGTCTATCTAATGAGCACATAAAATCATAGAAAAGTTTGAGTTGAAAGGAGCCTTTAAAGGCCATCTAGTCCAACCCCCATGCAATAAGCACGGATATCTTCCACTAGATCAAGTTGTGCAGATCCTCACTCAATTTGACCTTGAAAGTTTCCAAGGACTGTGTGTCTACCACTTCTCTGGGCAACCTGTTCCAGTGTTTCACCATCCTATTTGCAAAAAACCTTCTTCCTTACATCTAATCTAAATTGACTCTTTTTTAGTTTAAAGCCATTACCTCCTGTTCTGTCACAACAGGTCCTGCTAAAAAAGTTTGTCTCCATCTTTCTTGAAGGGTCCCTTTAGCTGCTAGAAGAAATCTCTATAATGAATCTTTGAGACCTTCAATCACAACTATAGAAAAAGGGGGATAATTCTACTTTCCTATAGAACCCTTCCAAATACTGGAAGACTGCTATGAGGTCTTCCTGAAGCTCTTCTCCGGTTTGAGCAACCCCAGCTATCTCAACCTGCCTTCATGGGAGAGGTGCTCCGTTCCCCTGATCATTACTGTAGCCCTCCTCCAGACAGTCTCCAACAGGTCAACATCCTTTCTGTGATGAGGATTTTTTGCTGAATGCAGTGCCCCAGGTGGGGTCTCACAAGTGCAGAGCAGAAGGGCAGAATCCCCTCCCTTGACCTCCTAGCCCTGCTCCTTTTGTTGCAGCCTAGCATTAATTCATTCATCTTGCTTATTTATTTGTTTTACTTACAAGGTTTTCCTGAATTGCCACACTGAATGGTGAGGTTAAAAAAAAAAAAAACAAAAAACATTTTAATTGAATTGACTTTAGAAACATCTGAGAAATATTTTTCAAGTTGTCAGCAGCAGTAGCTGCTGTTTATTAAATAAAGGCTTTTAAGCCATGATTTATCAAATATGTAATGCAACAATAGTGATTTGCTACATTCTGAAATTCTAGCTTTCATCAGTGGAAGATCTCAGGAATTTTAAAAATTAATAGGTTTTTCGTGGTTTGTGTTTGGTCTTTTTTCTCTTTTCTTTTCTTTTCTTTTCTTTTTTTCGTTTCTTTTTCATTTTACATAAAAAGACTTTAGAAGAGATGAATTTGGCCTGAGTAGAGCTCAATTTCTAATTTCTAGAGCTATTCTAGCATTCTGAAATGTTGAGGCTATGATTTCTTTTAATTAACTCTTATGATTACTTTTCAGGATATCTAAAAGCATAGATAAAAGAAGGTACAAATATTTGTAATATTTTTTTAATTTCCAATTCAATAAAAAATGAAAACAATACATTTTTATAGATTTCGAAGGGAAGGAAATTTTTAAAAATTGATTTGGCAGACTTAATTAGCTTGTTGCCTAGAATAAAACACAAAATCTTTCCAAACAGTGTTAAAATCATAATATAAAAGCAAATCTTTAGTTGAAAGCCTTCGAGGTGCACAATATGGTGATATGCACACGTTATGTATCGTAATTCTACAATGTTTAAAAGGTTAGTTAATTAGTATATCTATCAAATATTGTCCAGTTGGAAGAGCAATTGGTTAGGTAAGTTTCCCCTGTGTTCTGCCCCACTGGAGTCCTTCCCTCCGATCTCTTAGCCCTATACTTCATTGTGTCTACAATGTATACTGCAAAACAAAGTGTCCTTGCTAGACTAAAGGCAAGACTAAACAGAATTTCAAGAACTGATTACTAAGGATTTGTTAAAATATGGGAAAAGGTAGGAAAAGTACTACAAGTTATAACTGTGTATTAACAGTCTACAAAGTCGCAAGTATATGAAAAAATTATAAAAAAGCTAAAAATCTTTAGGCATCAAATTGAGTAAATTTTATAATTTCATTTTTGTTTTATCTTGAATTTTCATGGAAGAATAAAGACATTACTTTTTGTCCTAACTATTTGCAAATAATCACACACCTTAAAGATTTTCATAACAGATACGGTGTTTTCAAGCAGAACTTGCTAGGAGAAGACATTTGTACTTTCATCAAAATTTTAATGGTCTAAGTTGTTCTTCAGTATTATCATATGATCTATTGAAGAAAGCCTTTACAGGTATAATGCTTCTGTCTAGATGATAAAGACTTGGACATATTTCCTTGCTTATATAGTTTTAAGGACAAGGATTTTACAGTACCATATGTAGGGAGAGTAGATTTATACTGTAGATGGAGGATGCAATGTAGGATAAAGCAGTTGCAAGCAGGAGGCTTGTTTAAACCAGTTTCTTGCACAGCTGTTTCTGGGTTGGTACAGACAAATTTGATTTTAAGGCTCAGTTCAAGCTCAAGAGCTCTACTTTATGCTTTTTCTGCCAGGTTAAGACTTGCTTGATTTAGAGACAGAAGGTGGAGGAATCTCTGTGGGCTAAATCTTGGCAAGAGTCTCAGACAGACACCACATAGGATGGAAATAAGGGCTTGTATAAATACAGTCTGGCTCTAGAGGACTAGGGTTTATTAAAGAAAATAATTATGGAAAATATTTTTTTTGTTAATTTAATAGCAAGAAAAATTAGAAGAGATTATCAGAGATAAAAACTGTAAACTATGGTTCAAAACTTGAGATATTAAAGCCTCGATGTTTACATCAGTGTTCCATGATACCAGAACTGCTCTTTATGTACTTTTTATGTCACAATTCACTACTTTACCTTTTCGGGGTAGGATTGACTTAGATGAGTGCAGTGGAGCACAAAATGTAGTCTAACCAGGATCTTCAACTCACAGACACAAGAGGAAGCAAATGGGATCACTGAGCTGACACTGTTGCTCATTACATCATTTATTTTTTTTTTCAACTTTCTGCAAAGGATTTTTTTTAAAAGCACATCTCATTTACTGACCAGAATGACCTAGCAGGTGCTACTTTCAGGTGGTCTCTTTTGGAAAACACAGGAAAGTACATTTGTTTTCTTTATCTTATGATAACTTTTGGGAGGATATTTCAGAAGAATGTTTGGTCTAACTTATGAGACACTGTAGTTTTTTGATCTCTCTTGAATCAGATTAGAGTAAAAGCAAACAAATGTGGGCAATTCCTCTTTAAGCCTGTTCCAAGAATTTACCATTCCAACGGTTCCCTTCTAGCACTAAGCAAGATATATAAACACTTTGATGGTTCAATTTCTTTTTAATTAAAGTTTAATTATCTGCCATTCAGTTGCTTGAGATGAAAGTACATATGTAGGGCTTTCAGGATGTTCATGTACAAAGGTTTGAGGAAAGAGTATGCCAACATAGCCATTAAGGGAAAGCACTCAAAGAGCAGGAAAGCAATCTGTAGAATCAGAGAAAGAGGCAGTGGTGGCCAGCTCTATGATGCAAGGAGAACACTAAGGCTTGAGTACACAAGGAAGACAAAAACAAACAGCAAACAGTCAACGCTTTGCGGGCAGTACAACCAACAACTGTAGTGCTGTATTGCTGTGGACAGGAGCAGAATGCCCTCCAGAGAAAGAGAATGTTTTTGAAATAGCAGTAGAAAAGTTTATTTTGTCTGCTATCTTTGATATAAAAGATTTGAAAGCAGTATAAGAAGCAAAGGAAGAATCTAAGAATGTGGATGGAGCCATCTTTAATCTTAACTCCTTTATTTTTTGTTTTACTTATTTTTTCCAATCTTCTGGAGCAAGAGCCAACATATTTGACTGAGGTCTTCGTATTCAGGGGAAGAAACAGTAAGACTTTCTTGGAAAAGACAACTTTTAATGCTAAAAGATTACTGAGACCTTGCTGCCTCGGAAACATTACTTTATGATTTTATGAACAAAGATAATAAATATTAAAAGAGAAGGAACAACAATGTGCATCTTAAACTAAACAGAAAGCAGTGGAAAATTATAGAGAATGACTATTATTTGTTTCTGGCAGTTTTTTTCTGCAGTGTAAATAAAATCATGTTCAATATAAGGTTATGAATACAATGTGTTGACCAGGGGAATGTGGCTTGAATATTGTGATGTATTTATTATCTGTTTTCAAATTTCAAAAAAAATTAAGTGGCATAAATGACTTTTAACAATTATGCCTGCTAGAAACATCATTCTGATCAGCTAAGTGGAAAGAAAATCTGCATTGACTATTAATTGCAGAACAATTGTGAACCAGGTGTGTTGATTCAAACTCTGCAGATAAAGTACTTCCAGTAATAGGAGAATGATAAAAATAAGAATGAAAAATTCTTAAAGTATCATATTAATCCAGGTAGAACAGAAATGAAGTTCTAGTGTTTTGTGGCCCAGACCAGCATCATAGACCTTCATGGATAATCCAGACATCCTGGGAGCATGGCAGACTGACATAGTTGACCAGTCCTATTTCCTAATCCAGCACAGCACAGAAAGTCATAGCACTCCCTATTCCAAAGTAAGCCTTTTGATACAAATCTTTGTGCTCTGATGCATACAGTAACACACAGAATAAATGAGTTGGGAGAGAGGGTGGGCTAGAAAAGCCGAGTAATGCCTGTGACAGAATACAGCTACTCTCTCCAAATACATCCTCTGCATAAAGAAGCAGAAAGGAAAATTACTGTGCTAAATAGCAGACAGTGTTGGCATAGGAAAAAACTCATTTATTGGTGGAAAACTCACCTTGAGAACACTGATAGCATTAGATGACTGAATTATTTAAAGCCTTGGAGAAGCAAGAACCACAATTAACTTTTGCAGGATACTTTCTAATCAGGGAAAGACGGCAGGCTTAATTCTGTCCTCTGAATCCATACCATTTTTTCTAAAAATTCCTGATCAAATCTTATGTTGATATAACTTTCATTTCATTTAATTTTGTTCCATTGTTACTCCTAAGATCTCTTTCTCAGTCTCTGCCCTTACCATAATACTTTATTTATAATTCGTTTCAGGAAGACACTGATTTGTAACAAGGAAAAATTATACACTGAGAGTCAGGTTTGGACTCCAATGAATAGCAATAAATACTTTCTATTGAAAAAGGAAGGAGAAGACAGACTTGCATTAGGTATCACAGCATAGGTCATTGAATGCCTAAGAAATCAGTAATATGATTTAGAGAACTGTAGGATTGACCTTGGCTGGATGCCAGACACCCACCAAAGCCTCTCTATCACTCTACTCCACAGCTGGACAGAGAACAGAATATATTATGAAGGGTTCGTGAGTTGAAGCAAGGACAGAGAGAGATCATTCACCAAATACTGCCACAGGCATACCAGACTCAAATTAGAGATATTAATTGAATTTGTTATTTAAAAAATCATAGCAGGATAATAAGAAGTAAAATAAGGCTTCCAAAACACCTTACCATCACCTCTCTGTCCTTCCCAGCTCTACCTCCTAGCCCTCAGTGGTGCCGGGAGATGGGGAATGGGGGTTATGGTCAGTTCATTACATGTTTCTGCCATTGCTCAGGGAGAGGAGTCCTTCCCCTGCTCTCTGTGGGACACTCTTCCATGTGGTACACTCCTTCAAGAACAGGCTGCTCCCGTGTGCTCCCACACAGGGTTGGAAGACCCACCAGGAAACCTCCTGCTGTGTGAATTCCTCTCTCCACAGATGGCAGGTCTCTGCCAGGTACTTGCTCCACTGTAGATTTCCCATGGGTTTACAGCCTCTTCTCAGGCATCCACCTGCTCCAGTGTGGGTGTTCTCCAGAGGCTGCAGATGGATTTCTGCATCCCTGTGTCCTCTGTGGGCTGCAGGGGAACAAACTTCTTCACCATGGTCTTCACCAAGTGCTGTCAAGGAATCTCATTTCAGGCACCTGGAGCACCTCCTCCCTCTCCTCCACTGACCTTGGCATCTGCAGAGCTGTTCATCTCACATTCTCACCACTCTCTTCTCTGGCCACAAATACATCTTCAAAATAGCTTTTTTTCCCTTAGATATGTTATCACAGAGGAATTACCACAATTTTTGATTGACTCAGCCTCGGCCAGCAGCAGTGACATCGGAGCTGGCTGACATTGGACGTGGCTCTGCTGGACACGGAAGTTTGTGACAGCTTCTCACAAAAACCACCTCTGCAGCCCCTGGCCACCAAAACCTGCCCATGCAAGCCCAGTACAAGAATAAAGAGGATTTGGAGCACAAGAAAGGGCTAGAGAATAAAACTATAATTTAAGAGGAAACCCAGAGATTTGGTGACTAAATTTAAGTCCTCCTGTTTGCAGCTCATCTTTGACAGAAGTTTAGATTAAGTCAAATGATGCCATTCCTTTCAAAAGAAGATTATTTACTTTACAATTTCACTCCAAATCCGTCTGAAACTGTTATCCTGTTGATGCTATCATTTACCTAGTGTGTGTGCAGAAGTATTGTCCTATTTGATTTCAGCAAATTTGGTCAGTGAACTAAAGTTATGACACTTGTCTAAACAAAACAACTGTCAGCTCATATCACAAGCTCCTTCTAAATAAAGACCTGCATAGCTCCAAAATTTGTTTTTCTTTAATGAATCCAAGCCTTTCCACTGTTCCACTTTCCATTATTCATTCTTCAAAAGAAGACTGGAAAATGCAATACATTACTCAACTGTGACCCAGCATGTCCTAGGGTGCATATTAAATTGATGTAAATAAATGAGATTCTAGTCTATCCAAATGCTGATGTTTTGATTTAATAGAAACACTGTTTACCTTAAGAGTTGTCATTATTGCAATGATTATTTTCCCTGGAGGCTCTGACGATAATCTGGAGGACAACTGCTAGAAGCCTTCTTAGTATCTGCAGATCCATTGGGCAATTAAACTATTCGATTATGGAGTGAAAGAAGAAAATAGTTAACATGCTTGCTGCTCTCTGTGGTTTACTGTAATATACATTTTCCCTTATGTTGACAGAAAGAGGCTTGAAAGTGCATTAGTTTTGTGCTTGCATAAATGCAAAACTTTTTAGATAAAATTGCAGTGTTAAACTCCAGTATTACTAGGTATTAAACTAAAATCAACCAGACACTGGGAACTCGCTGTTATTTCAAATTAAAATCAAGTGAAAATGTATATTTCACAGTGCTGAGAGCTAGACAAACTGTTGTAGATGTTTTCTTATGCTTTTGATGTCAGCTGTCCCTCTAGTTTTCTTCCTGGATATCAATCTTGAAAACCAATACACATATAAATTCTATTTCCCTTCTTTCTGCCTTTAGGTGGTATCCAGTTTTATCAACAGGAATTCATTTTATAAAGGTCACTGACTTAATGAAATAGTTTTCAATGTTTATGCCCATACCTTCCTCTGAAAAATAGATTTACCTTAACTAAGTATTCATCAATACAAATTAACTGGATATATTAAATGCCATATCATTACATGGGAAAAAAATAAATGAAAAATGTGCTGTTATTGCTCTGGGGAAAAAAAAAAGAAAAAAAAGAAGCAATATGCTGCATCAAAGAGAAGGAAAAACGAAAATCATTTGTGGGTTGGACATCCAATGAGCCTAGCTTACTCCTAGTGGATGATCCTCCCTGTGGTTGTTGGAAGCTAGACAGGTAGGATAGATTTTGACAAAAGTTCCATTTCTCTTTAAAATATGTATGCCAGATATATTTTAAAGCTAATAATATTGGAAAATTTGAGGTAAATTAAAGAAAAAAAAGGGTCATACTACCCTCAGTTTTCCCCACAGTTAAATTCATCTTGGAAAGAATTGTGGGTAACACTAGGCTTCTAGCAAAGACATAAAATAGGATACAAATGGGAGTTGATTTCTGAAATTGTTACCCATTAAGAATTTGAAATTAGTCATTATAAGTCTACAGTTGTTTCAGTATTTTTGAGAGTTTAGATAGGAAATAAAAACATAAATCAGTCAAGTTGTCTGTCATTTAAAAAAAATCAAATGTGATCAAAAGAGCACATATTCCAGAGTTTCTACTTCAAAGATCCTCTCTTAGTATTGAAGTACAGTAAATATAATCTTGATGATTAAAGTACATATCAGAGACAGCATAGGACGATAAAATCCACCACGAACACATTGTTTCATGGTCTGTGGGTATTTAATTCTTCCATATGGAATTAACCTCATATTTACAGTGAAATTAATGGTCTCTGCTCGAACAAAGTATTGTTAGTGATCTTTATGACAAGATATCAGATTCAAATACTCTTCAATGAGATTGTTTTAGATAGTCCATGCAGGAAGGGTATAAAATTTAATATGAAACGCACTTAAATTAAGATATTTTGTATTACATGAGATCATTGATTTAGCAGAGTGATATTAAATATGCAAAGAATGCAATATAAATTTAATTTGCACTTTATAAAATACAGTAATTGCAATATACAATTCAATCTCAACACCAATGTGATTCACAGAATGTTTGAAACTGAAAGGGTTCTCTGGAGGTCATTTGGTCTGAGCCCCTCCTTGAGCATAGATACCTAGAGGCAATTGTCCAGGACCATGTCCAGGTAGCCTTTGAATATCTTTAAGGATGGAGAAGTCATAACTTCTTTAGACAACCTGTGCCAGTGCTTAGTCACCCTTACAAAATTATTTCCCAATGTTCAGGACAAAGCTCCTGTGCCCATTGTCTCTTGTCCTCTTACTGGACATCAGTGAAAAGAAATTGCTCAGCCCTCTCTGCAACTTCCTTTCAGTAATTTATACACATTAGTAAAGTCCCCTTTGAGCCTTTTTTTTCTAGGCTAAGCAGTCCCAACTCTCTCCATCACCAGGTGAGACTGATTGACAGGTAATTCCCTGGGGCCTTATTCTTGTCCTCCTTTAACATGAGTCGCTTTCCTCCAGTCTTTGAGCACTTCGTCCTGTTGCCCAGATGGATGAAAGATTACTGGAAATGGCCTGGCAATGACATCTGTAAGCTCCTTCAGCACTCGTGGGAGCATCCCATGGAGGCCCATGGACTTCCCAGGCAGCCAGTGATGGGACAAGAGGACACAGTCTTAAGATATGCCAGGAGTAGTTTAGGCTGAGCATCAGGGAAAAAATTCTTCACAGAAATAGTGATTGGCCCTTGGAATGGGCTGGCCAGGTAGGTGGTGGAGTCACCATCCCTGGATGTGTTTAAAAAAAGACTGGACATGGCACTCAGTTCCATGGTTTAGTTAATAAAGTGGTTTTAGGTGTTTTAGGTCATAGGTTGGACTCAATGATCTAAAAGCTCTTTTCCTAGCTAGTGAATTCTGTGATTCTGTGATTCTGTGACTTATGTATGTCCATTCCTAAAGTACAACAATCACATTTGCCTATGTCTACTGATCCTTCAAGCATTTTTGGGGAGTTATTGATCAGTCACAAAAGAAGCAAGCAGTTTTTATACATTTGTAAAATAGAAAGAAATCTTTGTTAGATTACTGTATTAAAAATTGCCAGATTATATACATTCAGAAAAAATTTGAAATTGCCAATAAAAGCTTTGCCACTTTGAAACTTTATGTTTCTGGAGTAAAAGCTGTTTTTCCTCTTTGAAAATACTTTATTTCACTAGTTTGATTATAGTACTAAGAATTCATTACCACAGTAACAGAACAAGACAGCAGATATTTTTGCTGACTTTTACTAAAATGTGCAAACACTGCTAATGCACAGCAGTTGCTGAGATTTAAAACACATCTAATTTGAAGGTGATACAAAATGCTTTCAGCAAATTTAGTACTAAGAAGTTTATCATACAAGTCAGATACGTAGTTCAAGTGGGAGAAACCCATGGAAAATCCATATAGATTAAAGATAAACTACTTATTTAATTAAACTCTCATCATGAAAAAACCCAACCAACCAAAAAAGAAGAAAGATCCAGCACAACTCCAAAACCCTCCAAAGCCAAATCAACCAACAAAACAAAAAATATCCAGAAGAAATAAGCTTAATTTGTACTCAAATTGAGAAATCAACTCCTATGCATGTAGGGTGTGATCACAGCAGCAAGTAGGGAGATAGCAGAGCATAAGCTGTGCCTTTCTTTGGCATTCATTTTGCATAAATTTACTAGAGCTCCTTAGATGGTTTTAATTGTTTTGACCCCAGGTCAAGAATGAGGAACTAGATAATTGGTCTGTGCTCATTTGCAGCTTGATTAGTCTAATTCCATACAGCTGTGCATCGCCACATAGGTAGAAATTTCTAACTGGTCCAACGGGTAGTATTAAGAGAAACTAAGCCTGGAAAAGTAGACTTATCTCTTGCCATTCTATTACTGCTCGCCCTAGAAAATTAAGCATAATCTGACCTCAAGATAATTAAGTAAAGAGATTTAAATGTATCATATACTTTGAGTCATTATCTCTTTTACATATTATTTTTACACCTGACTTCAGAATAATTACTGTCAATTCACCATGGTACAGAAGCAGGCTCAAGTCTAAATTGATTTGGGTGTAGAAAAATGATCCTCCTGGAGGAGACTGAGTACTGTTAACTTTGACTTATGTTTTTGGAAGAATTATGGTCATGCTGGTCACTCCACTTTGCACAGCTAAATTTCTGTTTTCACTTGGCCATACTGCTACCGCTGTGGAGCAAACATGTTGACAAAGTAGTGTTTGTTTATTTAACTTGTGTCTAAAACAACTGGGTTTGGGATGTCCAAGTGGTAACTAAAATACATCAAGGTCGGATGCCAAAGCTGCTAAAGGACTCTTAATGTTAAAGCTGATTAATCTTTTGCCAAAACAAGATTAAAATTCCACTGGA
This sequence comes from Irena cyanogastra, assembly GCA_013397155.1. NCBI lineage: Eukaryota > Metazoa > Chordata > Aves > Passeriformes > Irenidae > Irena > Irena cyanogastra. Next base: position 29,222 of record VWZV01010774.1, read on the forward strand.
GTTTTCTTCTTACAATATTGTAAACAGCATAAGTTGACATAACAGATTTGATTCTTCCTTATAAATTGCTGAAAGTATTTTGTATTTCTAACTAAATTCTGCTTTACTATACATTTATTACTCTAGGGCAAAATTTAAGCCATTTCCAGACCACAACAGATCCGCAACACCAGCACAAAAGCTGCTGGTTAAAGATCAGAAAAGGTTTATTTAAGAGCAAAACACACCTGTATTTTCTTAGACATATCTAAGTATCTAGTGTAAAAAGGTAATAAATCTTCAAATGATTATTCTGCAGAAGTGTTTTTCCTTTACCAGTGTTCTCTGTCAGTTCATAACCCGTAAAATATGTTCTGATTCTAGAAAGACGTTCACACGGGTTTATGGACTTGCATGAGTAGCATCACTTGGACTCCTGTATTTAAAGTGAGTGCAAAAACATATTGGGCTTTAGTTTACAAAAGATATGAGAAATTGACAATCTCCTGGCTGAAATGAAACTGGAGACTTTTGAAAAAATAAGTAAGTTGATGAAAAATTGCATATCTAGATAAAGATTGATTGACTAATTTAAGTTTTCAAAAATTCAAATAAAAAAAGTTCAGCACCCTCTACTTTAAAGAAGTTATAACATACTGATGCTTATTTCTAGTTTCTTTAGACTAGTGTAGACAAATATATCTCAGTTGTACTTCTTCAAATTATAAAAAAGATATTCAGAAATACATTTTTAATGTAACTTTGCCTCTTGTTGCCTTTAATATCAGAATCATGTTTGGTTCTCACTGTGTGAGCATGAATGCATTGGTAGAGCAGGTTGTATTGTATCACTTTAGTAGCTCCAGGAAATTTTGTGACTTCCAGCTGCTAGTCTAGGGCAGCAAAACTTCCCTCAAGGTTTTACATCATATGTCAGTCTGCTGCAGATGTCTCAGATGGAATTAGCTGCCTCTGTTTAGGCTCCTGGAATCTCACCTGACAAATCTCAGCAGATGAAATCTTAGCTGCAGTGTGCGAGCTCAGGATTCACACTGTATTTCACACTAAATTTCCCTAACCAAGTCTGCAAGATTTCAAATGGGAAGAAAGTTGTACAATTCTTCACAGAGGCAGGGAAAGGACTTGTAATAATGAGAAACAGTAGATGAGATTTTGGACCAGGTGATAGGAGAGAATAAAAGATTCTGGGGCAGAAGCCAAATTTCATCAAGTGGTTATTAATATTGTTAGATATGGAATTTAACACAAATGTTAGAATTAGGAATGAATTAGTAAGATCTTTCACAGGGAAAGCAAATATCTTGGCACAGGAAGACAATAAGATGGAAACTAATGACCTGTCAATTCCTTTCACCTTTTTTCCAAAAATATAATTTTAATTTTGAGGGGATTTTTGTTTGTTTCTTTCTTTTTTCTTTTTTTTTTCAATTAAAAAAAATTTCTGCCTGGATTTTTCCTGCATTGCTAAATTCCAACATATTGATTGAGATATTAGTTCATATGTTATATCTGAGCTGTTCATATTTCATATATTTGGGCTATGAGAGTTATTTTACAAAATATGCTAGTATTTCCTGAGTCTCAGCTGTGTGTTTTGTACAGAGTTCTTGCCCAGAGGAGTCTAGATTCTAGTTGGGCTTAGACAAAACAATTTGAAGACCAAAGTAAAAGACCCAGTTGTAGCAGAAGCCTGGGGATCTGGAACTTTGCCTGCATCAGTAACACAAATGCCTAGGGGATGATTTAAAAACAAGAAAAGAAAAGGTTTATGAAAAGGTAGATATAGTTTATTCCATAAGAAAAAAAAATGGGCAAGAAGTACGGAAAAAAAAAAAAAGTTAAAATGCACCAGCCCTACTGATTATTTCACATTTGCAACAACCATATTAATTCACAACAGCCTCCCTGCTGTTGCATGCTTGTTGAATTTTTCACCATTACATTTTCCATCATTTCTTTATTCTTCAGTTCTTCTTTGAAATCTCTTTAAAAGTTTATAGAAACCTTGACCATCTGTAGATAGAGGTGCGATAATGATTAATGTAGTGCTTCATGGTCTCTGTACTGCCTATAACATTCTTACTATAATCATGTGGTCTGCACATCTGGTTTCAGTAGCTATTGGTTGACTCTACCTCTTTAAGCCAACAATTTGTCATCTTTAAAAAGAAAAAAATGTGAATTCATTAATTCATGACATAGCCTATCAAGTTTTCTGCCCAACAAATTACCAGTAATAATAAAAACAGAAGCTAAAAGCAAAATATTTTGTGTGTATACTTTTTCCCAGAAGAGAAACTAACAAGTAGTATTAAAATAAATTAAAAACCTAAGAATAATATTAAATCAATAGCATGAAGCTGATTACTTTGCTGAAAAATAAGAGAGGTTTTGATTTTTTTTTAAGACCAGAGGTGCAACTGAAAAATGGTAATAACATTTCACAGAAGCTTTTATTACTATTATAATCTAAAGCAGGGAACTCAGGAATGATCTTGAATAACTAAATATCATCCTAGTGATACAACATTTCTTTTTGATATATTCCTATTTGTAGATATGTTCCTATAATTGTTCCTAGAAGGAATTTTCTCAGAATTAAAAATACTGTACAAATTGTTTCCCAATGTGTAAAAAGTTTATGAGGGAAAGATGAATCACAGTAGCATGATGAAAGGAAAGGAAAGGAAAGGAAAGGAAAGGAAAGGAAAGGAAAAGAAAAGAAAATGAAAAGTTCTATATCTGTTCAAGTGATACATACTAGAAACAATAGGCAAGTAAATAGAGGGATTTTTTTTAGAATAATAACTACAGTAAATACAAGAAATGATGTCTGTTCATGTAATTTTTTCTTGCTGTTACCTGCAACATCATTCAGATTAAATTACTCTAAACCATGGTTAAGAAAATCAAAATTGAACCTCTGCCAAAATAGAATACATAGGAGTGGACATTAATATCTCCACTTCTTCTCCATTTCATTCTTCTACTCCAATCCATTCTTCTTCACTTCTATGTCACTTCTGGGCCAGACATGTTAAAGCATGAAAGAAGAAGCAAGAAAACATCAAGAATTCAATTTTTCATATTGTAATTTGTCTTTCGGTGCAAGGAAGTAATTTGCTTGAGATCAATTTATAATCCGATATACAAATGGCAGGTCAAACACAGGTCTCTCAACCCTTCTCTATGGGTGTATGATCACGTATCTTGGATTATTAGCTAGACTTCAAAATCATCCTGTGCCAATTAGTGTCTTTTAAGGGCTGATCTGTCTTCTGATTCTTGTTTTGGAAAAGATCATGCCAGGTGGCCTTATGTAATTGACTAATGTAAATCTATATTTGACTAGCTGCATAAGACACCTTGTATTCTGACTCTAATGCTTAATTCTCTCAAAACACTTAAGAACAGTTCACTGCGCAAGATGACTTCCACATGAAACAGCAGCAATGGAATCCTAGTTGATTTTTCAAAATTACCTTAGAAAAACACTCAGCCAGGTTTAACATGCCCTCACACAAATTCAGTATGTAGAATTTAAATTATATTGTGTAACAGAGAGGTCAGAATGCAGGTTTTCAATGGTTTCTAGCCATTACAAATACACTATAGCTATAGAGGCCTGTAGCTTCATAGGTACCAGCTGAAGGACCTGTATTCCAGTATAGTCAGATTATTTGAACAAAGGGTTTCAGATCAGTATGGACATACTCATCCTTTGTGCTGGAAAACCAATGCTGCCAAGAGATAAATGAAAAGCTTAATTTGCTCTTTTTAGTTTATAAAACGATTTAAAAACACTGGTTCCAAGACTTAAACACATTATGCAAAAAATAATTCTGGATCAAACTAATAGTAAAATTGTCATTTAAAGATAGTAGATTTAAACAAAAATTTGGCCTCTTCTGCCAGGCAAGGACAAGAGAACATGGGGTCAAGCTGTGGCAGGGAAGGTTCAGGTTGGATATGGGAACAGACTGCCCAGAAAAATGGTGGACTCACCATCCCTGGAAATTGCACTGTTCAAAAACCTGTTCAAGAAACAACTGGTTTTGGCACTTAGTGTATAGTTCAGTTTAGCTGTTGTTCAGTCAAAGGTTGGACTCAAGGATCTTGGAAGTCTTTTCCAGTTTTAATGATTCTATGCTTCTATTTTATGATTATTGGCAATATGTCTAAAAATTCATTTGGATGAAATTTTTCTTTCAGTAATACCACTGTAATTCTGATTCTGCTGATATCAGCCCAATCGACTCATTCCAGAGCTGACTGTTAGGCTCAGGCTCACACCTTGTTAAAAATCTGTTTACACCCTTTTATGTATTACAATGAAATTACCACTAGGAACCTGACGCAGTGTAAATTATAAACTGAAATGTCAGAAAGGAGAAGCACAACAGTTAAAGCAACTAAAAAAAGGCAATGTGACTATTTGAGTGGTAAAGAGATCTATTCTTAATTAAATTGCACTCCCCTGTAAAAGATTAGTATGTACCTGACCAATGTAGAATCGTGTCAGCACAGAGGTCAAAGTCTGCAGCTCATGAAGCCTAAGTGAATGTAATGGTGGTTAATTACGCCCTTTTCTGAGTCTCTCAGCAGAATTTTGTCATATTTTTGTTTTGTCTAATGCAGAAGGTATAAAGTGCCAATGTGTTTACATTTCCCTTCAAGTGCTGTTTTATGCAGTAAAAAGGATTTTTTTGCCTTTGCACGTACTGCTTACTTACATTTATGATAACAGAGCCACCCATGTTCTCAACCTTTGCTCTTCTCTCAGTTGTCACATCACACACTTGTTCAGTGGCCCAGAAAATCTACTGTCATGTGTTATACAAGAGAAATGTTAATGGGGAGAACCACAGATTTTAAAGTAACAGCATGTCTGTTTGGAAAACGGGATTAATGCAAAACTTCAATTTTGAATTCTGCAGTTGGCTTCTCTGGGCTGTGAGGACATGAAAAAGCTGCACAACAGCAGTGCTGGCAGACTGCTATTTTTACCTGGAGTCAATAGAACAGATGACCTTTCTTTTTAAGAAAATGCCATTTTTGTGATGTGCTCCAGCTTCTATCACACATCTCCAAGGTGACTTCTAATGCAGTCCCTCACAGAGTTTGGTTATGCTCTGAAAAGAGTAGCTCCTTACAATATAATAGCCCCTTCCTCAATACTGGGGCAGTATTTTCTCACCTGTCAGGGAGGCGACATATGTTTGTTTTTAACTTAAGGCTGTAAAATGAGGAATCTTCAATAACACAACTCACAGTATGTGTGAATCTGGTTAGCAGAATCACTTTTCTCTCATATTTCTGTACTCAGGATGGAAAGAGGAATGTGAGCTAATAAAACCTGGTGGTAGCTCAACTGGAAAGTCTGAGGGCTGATTTAGGTCAGGAATCAGGATTCATCACCTGAGAGTTTGCAGTTCAGTAGAGTCTGAAGTTTTGATTCAGATACAGTTTTAGCCAAGTTTACGTGCTGCTTTGATAAATGTGTAATAGCTGAAGAAACTAAGTAATGGATGTGGGTTGGTTTTTTGTTCATTTTTGGTTTTGTGGGGTTTTTTTTTGGTTTTTTGGGTTTTTTTTTGTTATTTATCTACTCTTGTGGTTGTGTATAGCACTTTAGAAATAGAAAATACACCTGAAGTTTATGCGTTTTACATGCACATAATACCAAAAAAAGTAGTCAGAAAATAATAATAATGAGTTAGCTGTCTTATAATTTTTTATTCAACTTTTCTTCTAGTTCTAGAGCATTAGATTTTTATATTTATGTTGTCATACGAAGAAGCATTTTTACTCTGGTATAGTTTTATAGTTATAATAGTTCTAATATAGTTAATATTATAAGTTCCCAGTTAGGTGAGGCATGTTATTAAGAGAATAAAGTTTTGGTGGGTCAAGTAAATAAGTGTAGATCTAGTGATCTCAAGTAAAGAAGTTTCTCATTCCACTGAAATCCCCAACCAATTTTCTCTACTGATTCCCTCTAATCCTCCGTCTGAATACCAGACACTCCCATTTGGATTTTTCAAGAGACAGTATGGAGGTATATTAAGAGACAAATTGTGGACATGCTAGTAGGAAACAGCTTATTGAGTCATTCTGAAAGGGTGGGTGGGTGAAGAAAAAAATAAACAACAAAAGCCCAGAATATGCTAAGCCATAATTTTTTCCATCAGTAGATTCCAAAATAATTCACATGGAGACATATGGTGAAACCGATGAAGCGCAATGACTACTGCTAACCACCTTTTCTGTACTTTGGTTTGTTGCTCCCTTTGCTAGTTTGCAAGTACTTCATTAGCGGTAGAAAATGAAGGAAAACCAGAACTGAAACCCGAGACAATTACACAAAGAATAAAAGAGGAGAGGAAATCCCAGAGGGAAAACTATGACTCCAGATGTTTACAGCGAACTCCTATAAACTGTGCAAGGCCAGTGCAACTGTTCTTAACCATGCAGAAGAAACAAATTTCAGGAAAGTGAGTGGGAAATAAAAATTTCCATAACATGGAAAAAAAGTAGAAGTATACTTATAATGACCACAGAACTAGTGGAATTTTAGAGAAAAAAAAATAAGGAAAAGCATCTGAAATGAGAATAGCATCAAAGTTTACTGTAAAAGAGACGATAAGTTTATTTAAATTGGCTTAATTTCTGCCCTGAAAATATCAAATTTAATGATCTTTTTAATTAGCTTTAGAATAGATTTCTGTTCTGTCATTACTAGTCTCATTACTTGTAAATTTTGTCATTAGCAGGCAAGCAAAAGCTAAGTTTTAAGTTTAAGCTGAACTTAGCTGGCACTGTAAGCTCAGAACTTGTAAGAATATGAAGTTCAATTTTGCTGCCAGGAAATTGGAAAGTGAGAGCTTGAGTACTGGAGAGAAAACAACCTGGGAAAATGATTATTTTGATTTCTACTGGGCTGTGGATAGAGAGAAACTGCTGTATGTTAGAATGTCCCCCCAAAATATCAATTATCCAAAATCTCTTCTTTGATTGTACAGAACTTTGCTTACATCTGATGTAAGGCTGTATGTAAAAGGACCATTGTTGTCTCAGTGTCTTCAGGCATCTGCTTCTTCAATAACTTCCTCTATGCCTGCTGTCATATCAGACCTGACTGATCATCCAGGTGTCTGTGGATAATAAAACAAATGTAATAGGAAAATCGGCAGTGTCTCTGGCTTCCCTCTAAAGACAGCCTTCTAGAAGTCCATTAAATGCGCAGAAACACTTATTGCTTTTTCAGCAATCAGCCTAAATGTCTAGGGTGTGACACAGAACAGGTTGAAGAAACGGTACTAGAGTTTCTTAAATCAGCTTCAGCTAAATGCAGGGGCTTTGTAAACAATTTTTGTTCACCCAACATTTCTTAGAATCTTTCTTTCTAAATCAATTTGAGAATTTTCTGCATTAGTTCTTCTTTTTAGTCTAATTGAAAGTTTTTATAATTTTCAGTATTTATTCTGAAAACTTGCTTGTAACACATAGCCCAAGAACAGAAAAATACTTTTTGGCTTGTACATCTGAACAAATCTCCCACAATTTGAATAGTTGAAATGAAAGGTGAGTCACAAGCCAGGAGTTTTAGGGAGAAAAGCTCTTCTTGTTGTTGTTGTGGGTTTTTTTTTTGATAATGCAATAAAAATAAAAATAGCAATAAGAATTGCTTTCAGATATTAAGAAAAACAGATTTACTGTCATAGAGACATTATATACTAATATCTTCTGCTAACTAACTACTGATAGATGTGAGCAAGTTTTTGAATACTCTGACAGAGTCTAGGAAAAGTACTATGCACAATTACTTAAGTCTCACATTAGTAGAGGAATGGTGTCTACAGGCCTAGTAGAACAGGTGTGAAACCAGCTCTATAAATTTGTTCTTAACTGATGCAGTCTTGCTCAAATCACTGTAATTATTTTAGTTTCTTGAGCAAATCTCTCTTCTGTACTTCACGGGAGTAATGTGAGGGTTAAATTATCAGCCTCAAATGTACAGATTTTATGGAAGAGGAGGACACCGAGTCCTCAGTTAGGGCCAACTAGCCCTGTAATTAGGTAGGTGATCTGTCTTGCCACAAAATAGTCCTCAATATTTGCAGAATTCTTGTCTGCTATTTCTATTCAAACTATTTTGTTATGAGGCCTAGTTAACCTCATAGATCTTACAGCCCAAGGAACCAAACACTTGTTTTCCCCTAACTAATCTGCTTCTTCTTTTTATTTTGGCTTATTTTTTTTCTACCGAGTAAATTGAAGCTCAAGTCATCTTTGCACATCTCTTAAATTTAGTCCCAAACCTCAGGCTCTGCATTTTGGTACCAAGCCAATATATATTTTGACCTGCCAGAACACTCATAATGAGTGTTCTCATAACATAATGAGAGCAAAGTTTTAGTTCAAAACATGTTCCTGCTTAAAAAAATGTTTTAACATGAGTAAATAAAGTAATCTGTGACATACCTGAGATTGGTCTTAATCTAATGGCCTTACAATCTTTATCAAACACCAAAACAATACTGAAGATTTCAGGATATAATAATATGGAGATCATCTTATGATTCACCAAGAATCAATGTCATCTTTACTTACTGTAATAGAGTCATAGGATTGTTAAGGTCGGAAAAGACCTCGAAGGTCATCAAGTTCGACTTTTGATCCTGCACTGCCACATTTGCCACTAAACCACATCCCCAGGTGTCACATCCATAGGTTGTATGAACATTTCCAGGGATGGTGACTCAACCAGTTCCCTGGGCAATCTGTTCTAATGTCCAATGATGGTTTGAGTGTGAAAAGTTCTCCTAATATCAAATTTAAAACTCCCCTAGTTCAACTTGTGATCATTTCCTCTCACCCTGTTGCTTGTTACCTGGGAGAAGAGACTGCATCCTCCCTCCCCCACCTTGTAGTTGTTGAGAATGATAAGGTCACCCCTGAGCCTCTTTTTCCCCAGGCTGAACACACCCAGCTCTCTCAGCTGCTGCTCATAGGACTTGTGCTCCACACCCTTCCCCACTGTCCTCCTCTGGACTTGTTTCAGCACCTTCACGTCTCTCTCAGTGAGGGGATTTGATGTACAACCTCCCCAGATATGCAGGGATTTTATATGCAAAGAAGCTTCAGGGCTTAGCTTTCTACAAAAATTACCTCAGCATATCATTCTGAACCACAATATGTCTTTTTCAGTCAGATCAGATGAGACTAAACAGCATCCAATAACTACATTTTACCTGGTCTAGTTGTATGATGAGTCATGCTAAAACTGCTGCTTCATACAATGTTTTTTTTAATGCAAAAATCATGAAGTTAATGATCTTCATTGAAAAACTTAATGTTTATCTTTAGCATTGCTTGACAGAAAGTGTGCCATAATATCCATTAGTGAGACTTCTCAGGAGAGCTATCAGAGAAGGGACTACTTTTAGAATGTTTCTTATACCTCTTTTATCTGTTTATATTCTAATTGCTCCCAAGCTTTATGTAGGAAGGCTGACTACTGTAGCTTGCAGCAAGAAAATTTCTTAAACTGATGCCAGAACTTGAGTGTGAAAAGTTAGAATTTAGCCTTTTACCAAACTTGCAGAAAAACCAGCATTACTGTATTTGATTTATATATTTCTGCATTATCAAGAGAAACAATGCTAACACACTGAAAAACCTGAAAACTTTATAATTTAAAACAGTATGCTTTAATTTTTATTCTGATTTAACAAATAAGATCACTTTAGTTTTTTGAAGGATATCATTATTTCTACAACATTTTATTTCTTAATATTGAGTTTAATTTCTCCATCCTTCATTTTCTAATTGAATTTTTGAAGAACTAAATTATTTCCCATGACAATACCATATTTTTAAAAAGTATGGCTCATGTGTGATAAAACCCCAGAAACATCAAAATCCCACAAGGATCCTAAATTCTTTATGCAAAGTTTTTGTCTCTACATTTAGATATCTACTCAAGTGAATGATTTTTCCTACACATGAGAACTCCTGGTTACTCTTTTCAAAATTAGTCACCGCCTTATGGCCTACATATGGAAAACCTATGAAAAAATCTGTTATTAGATATTACTGCTCTTTAGCCAGCCTCCCTTCTGCTTTCTGTGGACCCATTCAAATATGATATTAATCATCTAGGTACCTTTGTGTCTACAAAGGTAGACAGTTCGTTGCTGTAAATACATGTTAATGTCATTCTTGGTTGGTGACCTTTCAGTTACCATGAAGATAAATAAAATGTCTGAAAATCTTTCTGTAGAGGTAGAGTCCTTTTATTATATGAACTGCACACCCACAATTATATCTTTAGTGCATATTTTTAGCATTACGAAGTGCATTGTAATTGTTAACAGCAATGTTTTACTGTGGAGTGACTTGACTTTATGAAAATAAACCAAAGGCAAATCTCAGTTTTACATGAAATGGAGATTGATGGTTTTGAAAAGGAGAACATTGTAATGTTTTTGTAGTTTTGTACTAAGTTGCAGTGAATTAGCTGGAACTCTATGCTTTGTGATTTGCATCATGAAAGATGAAAATGTGAGAGACATTGATACACTCCACCTTTGCTTGAGGCAGTTTTCCTTTGACCTATTCATACTTCCGGGCATATATCAAACAAGTACATTTCACCATGTTCCTTGAAAATATTAGAACTTTATACTAAGCTTTATTTTCCTTTTGTTTACAGGGACGTTTATATACACAGAAATACATACTGATCCATTTGGGAAGTTCTTTTAATCACCGGGGCCTTGTACCGCACCAAGGTCTCAAGTTTTTAATAGAATATTTTCAAAAGATGTTTGCCCTGTATCCCATGATTTTGTTGTTTGGGGTTTTTTTTAATATAAATCTCATTGTTGGGGTTGGAGTGTTTTTGGGTTATTTTTTGTTGTGTTTTGTTTTGTGTGTTGTGGGTTTGGTGGTTTTTTTGTTGTTTTTTGTTTTTTTGTAAACCAGACATTTAAAGAGGTAAATATTACAGCTAAATTTTACCCTTATCAGTTTCCAGATTCTATCAGAGAAATTCCCTTCACAAAAAGACTAGGTCCAAACTTAGCCTACAAATATATACTTAAAGTTAAGTGTTGGGTTAATTTTTCTAACGGTAATGGGAAAATTTACATAATTGAGTAAGAATGAAGAAAAATGCTATACAGTTTTTAATTATAGAAGAGAAAATACAGGTGCAATTAACCCCATATATTGTCTAACCCCATCTATTGTCTGGATATAAAGATGGCTCTGTTTGTACTTAACACACAGACTTTTTCAATGTTAGTATTATTTTAGTATTACATCATTTTTATGAAACTTTTACAGTGTAGCCTAATTCTTGAGCTTGTCCAGCTCTCTCTGGATTGCATCCCCTTGTTCAGGTGTGTCAACAGCACCACTCAGCTTGATGTTATCTGCAAATTTGTTGATGGTGCACTTGATCCCTTCATCTATGTCACTAGAAGATACGAAATAATATCGGACCCCTGGGGACACCACTTATCAATGATGCCTACAGAGACTCAGCTCAATCAACAAAGTTGTATTTCCAATTGTAAATGTATAGCTGGAATGACAGACTGAATTACTTTTACATTTTTAACTTTTGTTTTTACATTTCTATTACCGATAGGTAAGGTTTTATACAAGAGAGGCTTTCCAAAATCATGGCTTGGGCCTGTTGCTTTGGCTAAATGGAAAAGAACTATGGGAAAGAGACTCAGCTGAATCAGGTGTAGAAAAACAAGTTATATTATATAACCATCATGTGTTCACATTGCAGTTTTTGGTGGTTGGTTGAATTATGTTTGTTATGATTTAAAATTATGTAATGACAACCAGCTAATTGTTTAAAAAGGCCGTGTTTTTGCAATAAAGCATCTCTCTTTTGCTCTGCCCGAGGACTCTGTGCCACTACAGACCCTCACCTCGCACATTTCTATGTAGCTAGTCAGTAGTTTTTTACAATCTGTAAACATTAGTCACTTAGCCTTATTCTGCCCCAAAAGGAAGAGTGACTTTAAAGAGGAGTTGTACACAGACATGGTCGCCTTACTGTAGGAGGGGAATGCAGAAGTGAGATTGACCTAAGACTTAAATGTATGGTTTAAATATCAGTAAAAATCATTTTCAGACAAATATATTGATTAGATATTAATAGCTTTCTCAAAAGCATATGTTCTTCCTTATGCATCAGACCTCTGAGAAACATCATTTTCTAATTCAAAGAGCAATTAATTTTCAACTATATATAGTTTAGGTAAGCTAAAATTGAGGCTTTTGGCTTCACCCTAAATTTCACAGGAAAAGACGTGAAATTCAGTGTTTTGAAAATGGTAGCACCTTGGTAAATATATGTCGAGAGGCACAACTCAGTGTCTTTTCTAAGCTTATAATACAGCCTTAAACCACTCCTTTCCTCTTTTCTTACAATGAAACTTCAGAATTGTAAGGCGTGTTACGACGTATGGTTGTGTCTTGCACAAATAAAACAATATGTGACTAGGGGAAAATGATTAGGAGGAAAAAGAAGCCATACGCCAGCTGCAGTGGCTGATGTGTTGATATACATACTAAATGAGGGGCAGCATATGGCACAGGTTGCGCTGCTTTTATAATATGCAGAAGTACTTTATTCCCAAGCTCTTTTTTTTTTCCTCCGAAACAAACTCCAAAATCCAAAACTTGATGAACAGCATTACCTTTTTGCCATAAAGGAAATTTCTTGAATTGGAGTTTAAGTAAAACTGAAAAGCTATAACAGTTGTTTATTGTTATAAAATAACTTGCTCAACTCCTCTAATTCAATGTGTCATATGAATTGTGGTTAAATAACCATAGCTTATTTTGAAACACAAATTAATTATCTATTACAAGCATGCTATTGCTTATCTCTTTCAAAGTCTCATTAGTATGCAAATGACTCTAATTAGGTCACTGTCAGACAATATTTGTGTAGAGTCACTTTCCAAGGTTTTATGTGATGGTTTTGATTCCTAAATATTCATAAACAGCTCTCCTAAAATCAGCTTTACTTAATCGGGATCATTCTGAAAGTCTCATTAGTTCAGTGGAATTAATCTCAGATGGCAAAGAAGAAAAAAATATTTTCTTTTTTTTTTCCCAGAAGATGGTATCTTCCAATTTCCACACACAGTATTAACAGATTAGAGTATTATATTTTTAATAGGAATTAAATTTTAAATGTCTTGTCATAAAAACTGGATGTGTTGTCTTTGATCTCTTGCTTGCCTTGATAAAGAGGTGAAGACAAGAAATAGAAAACTTTGTGAGTCAGGAAGAAAGTCTGATGCATTGAAAAATAAGTACTGCAGAGTAGAATTAGCATGTGCAGTTGTAAATATATACTTATTCATTGTTTTAATGTGTATAATGTTTAGCATATGGAACTTTTATGACTTTTTAAAAATCTTGTACAAAGAGAGGGAGACAACAAAAAACATTTATGAATCAAAGAAAATTACTCCCAGAAAAGAAAGTTTTGAAAGTTAAAACTTTGTGATAATACCTCACAAAAATAGAAAGCAGACATTTTTCCTGTCCTTCAGGAAAGGGAGGAGAGAAGGCAAGGGGAAGAGGAAGAATTTTTTTTTTGGTGGGAGGGGTCAGTCTCTGGAAATGTCATGATTTAGAATAAGGTAAAAATTAATTTAGAAAAATTACGAATAAAAGAGAATTTTCACCATCTGTAAAATTTCATTTTAATGGTCTACATATATGCATCATAGTTGTTTTTAAACTGATAGAATGGATATCTCGATAGCAGAATTTTTATTTAAAAGAAGTAACAAACTATGCAGATTTTGGCTGAGGTAGGGTAAGTTTCTTCACAGTGGCTGGTGTGGGACTGTGTGCTTTGGATTTGTGCTGAACACAGGGCTGATAATATAGAGATGTTTTTGTTGTTGCTGAGCAGGGTTTCAACAGAGCCAAGGAATTTTTTTGCTTTTCCTACTGCTACGCTGGCGAGAAAGTTGGGGGTGCGTGGGAGGTTGGGAGGAGACACAGCCAGGAGAGGTGACCTCAACAGACCAAAGGGATATTCCAGTCCACGTGGCATCGTGCTCAGTGTATAAAGTGGGGGCAAGAAGGAGGAGGTGCGAGGACATTTGGAGTGATGGTGTTTGTCTTCCCAAGTCACCATTACATTTACTGTTTTACTCTGTGGCCTACTATTGATAAGTACAGTGAAAATGTCCTGCATAGCTTGTTCACAGTCATGTAGCTGTAAAGGGTCATTTCTATATCTCTCACCTAAATAGTACATTGGTGTTCCTCTAGGAGATGGATCTGCCCCTCTGAAAATAAACCTAATCTTTAGACAGCTGAGAATGGAGCAACACTGCATTAGTGCCTCGTTACTAAAACAAATAGAGTTTGGATACTGTGAATGAACAGTCTGTCATTGAAATTAGGATTCCAAAGGGAAAAGCTTAGAGGATTAACACAGAAAGAAATTTAATCTTAAAACCCTTGAAATCCTACATCAACTCCCAGAAGACTCAATGAAAAATAGGGGCAAAGAAACTACGAGGGAGATGTGGACAACAGAACTACTTTTTCCACTGTTGAGTTTTGTTTGTTTGTTTGTTTGCTGATTTATAAACTATACTTGGGCTTTTTTTTTATTCTTATGCCAAAAATTGCTTACTTTTTAGTATATCACCTGTCCGCGGTCTCTGGGAACCAGCAGCCCTTAATGATGTGTAACATTTATAAACATTTGTGTGATATATCTACAACATGCATAGCCACCATTTCCCCATAAAGAGAAAAATTGACTGCAGGTTTTGTTTGGTTCATTTCTTAGACACTTTTGTATCTGTCCATATTGGAAAGATGTTACAAATATTTTTCTAGTGTTAGTGTTTTTACATATGAAAGGTACACACAATTGAATAGATGTCCTGTTACTTCTTATATTAACACCATGTTTGAGATTAAGGCCTCCTAGTGATTCATATCACTCAATGTTTTATGCTCTTTTCACATTCCACTTTCTTTGAAATTCTGCCTGGATTATGTGATATGCTTTCTGAATCCCAGCTTTCCTGGAGAGATATTTTAGAAGTCCTACAGTCTTTTAATTTTCTTTAGGTTAAAAATGTGGAAGTTAGGAGACAGCTGCATCTTGGAAAAGTATTAGAAAACTTTGCACCATACTAGTCTTCATACAAGAATTCATTTCAAATTAGAACAGATTTGACCTATATTTTATTTCTCTTTCCATCTCTTCTCTTCTCTTTTTTACCCAATGTGGCATCTCTTTTAGATTGTGTTCCAGTCTAAACAGTCAAAGTATTATTGTGGGAATGAGCAATCATCTTTTTAGCTGCCTATATTTAGGACTAAAAGGGGATTTGGAAAGATTACTAACCATTATTATAAATACAAGCAACTAAGTTGGGAGATTTTCAAAGTTAGACAACACCCCATTTTGGCATGGCATGAAACTATGAAGTATTTCTGTCTTTCATTTGAATGAAATGAGTCTATAACCAGAAATCTCATTCCATATTTCCCGTGTTGATTGCAGAAATAAATTTTTATGCCTGAATTGCCTTCCTATCTTTCATTCTTTCTTTGACCCTCTCATTCCCCCTCCCTGCCCCTTCTTTCTTTTTTGAGGTACTTACACAGAACATAATGTTTCTAGACTGGGACTTGTGAAAAAGGTTTAGGAATGTTGAAATGCTTTCCAGTTCTCCCTAAATGACATTTTAATGCAACATTCCCACGTATTAAAAGTGGTTTGAAGACACAGTCCAATGCCTACTGAATTGTGCATTTTCAAACTGAGCAGTTTAGATGCTGAGTTTGAAGGGTTCAGGATTCACACCTGTTTTCTCAGACATTTTGGTGATACCTGGCATTGTAATATTACTTCTCTTAGAAGTGGTGATGTTGTGGACTCTACTATTTATTAATTGTATGTTAGCTGACTGTATTGCAAATTAATTGTTGTTTTTTTACAGAACATATATTCTATATGAGAATTCTGTAAAAAGTCACAGAACACCTTAAGTTTATTTTCACTACATTTTTTTCATTTGATTTCAACATCTACTTAGAGTGCATTTGCTTAAACTGTTAATATTAAATCAGGGCAAAGTGTGACTTACCTTACATTTCACTTGGAAATCGCTCCTGAAGGAAGTGAGGAGAAGAAGTAGAATAAGAAGGTACATTTAAGAAGGTACACTTAAGGGTGTAGGAAATTCTTTACAAAGTCTGTGACCCTAATTAGAAGTATCCTCTACTTTGATTTACACATTAAGAAATAAAAAAAAAATCTGTAAATTTACTTTTTTTCCTTTTCTTTCTTTAACATTTGATGTCTCGATTTTGTACTTTTTAGAAAACTATTACGCTATTAAGCAGAATGCGAGTAGGTAAGCCCTTTATACTGGGAGTGCAAATAAATTTTCACATTCATAATACATGATTGAAAGGAAAGATTAGGGTGATGTTCTCCTTTTTTGTTCCTGGAACACCTCTGTCTCTGCTTCTTGCACATTTTTCTGTCATTTTTTTCTCACAGGCTCTAAAGAGCTGCACTGCAACTTTTATTCACTGTTTTTGGACAAAAAACCAAAACCGTACAAACACATTTCAGAGCACTAAGGACAGTTTCTAGTCAAGAAATCTTCAGTAGATACTACTTCCAATCATTGAAAGATAGTCTATTTTTTAATATGCAGTATATATTCTTACAGATTGGTATTTTTTACAAATTTAATTTAGTTTAAAATAATCCAGATTTATTCACTATAACTAATGTAAAGACTGCTATGCAGATATAGACTGGTTTCTGCATTTGATACAAGGTTTCTTATTCCCCTAAAATTTAACTGCAATAACATTTGAATCCCTGCAACTAATTGACTTATCTGTTCCGAGTGCTCTACCTGTTCTTCCATAAATAAATAAATAAATACATACATAAACCTTCCCACTTTCCCTCTCTCTGCAAACTACAGTCCCATATACTTGCCTGCCTATTTTGTGCTAGATAATGAACTCAGCATGTGTTGTCAACAGGCTTTTGAACTGCTCCATTGTTCACATGTGTTATGCAGATGCTATGTGTCAATATCAAGCATTACATACATTAACTTGCTGCCTGCCCTTTAGGTGTTTAAATCAGAGCTGTTGCTCAGCCAAAGCCAGGGTTAGACTCATACGAGGAAGAGAAGAGAAGACAAGGAGATATGTGCCATTTCACCTTCAAAAAAAGCTCTTAGTAGTGCAAACTAAATCAACTCAAAGATCTTATTTGTTTAGAAAAATATATGTTCAGTAGATACTAATATCTGGAAAACATCCCTATGAATATGAAAAACAGTGGAAATTGCTTAAGAGTGGCAAAAGCAGTGGCAACATTTTGTATATTAGTCATGGAAATATTTTTGTAGTTTTTGTAAGCAATTTTATTGTGATTTTAATTGTTTAATACTTAAATTCATTTCAAAAGAAAGCATGTTTCTTTCTAAAATTGCTACTATATGTGGAGTATGACAGTGTGAGGAGGTCTACAAGTGCACAATAAAGACTACCTAATTTTTGAATATAATATGCACCTAAATTTTAGTTACCTCTTAAGAGCCTGATTGCTTGCACTCATTTGCTTATCAGTGGAGACCAGTGGAAGGCACACAAAGCTTCCAGCATGAGACAGTGTCTGTAAATGAGGTCTTTCTTTATGATAGTTAGGTTAGAAGCATTTTGGTTTGGCTTGCTCTGACTACCTGTTACAAAACCATAGCTTGTGTTCAGTGTTCATCATCAAGCCTGCTCTCTTCACCAGCAAAAAGAGCCCAAAAAGCTCCACTGGGTTTGGCTTGGAGGACTGCTGTTCCTTCTCCTCCTTTGCCTGCTTAGCCTGGATTCAAAAATGCTTTCTGGAAAAGGCATTTTGGGGATATCATGAAAGAGAAGGAGAAAAATCTGTTTTCAAAGGACATATTTTAGCTGATAATGGAGAGTCAACACCTTGCTCTATACAGGAGCTAAACAAAACAAGATACAATACTCACATTCCTACAGCGTGCAATATTTCATAAAATGGGTATTAGGGAAAAATAAAACCAAATATTTTAGAATACCTAGGGATTTATTTGGAATTATTTTACTTTTGTGTATGATACCAAATGCTTTACCTTTATAGCAATGCTTTGAGCTTCATGGAAAAGGACTCTCAAAGACCACTATAAAAATCTGTTAAAATTAGAAATACTTTTCCAGTACATAAAAATGTCACAACATTAAAGTTCATTTTCTCTAGTCCTCTAGGACTACAAGTGAGAACTAGCTCCTATTAGAAAAAATGCTTTTCCTTCTACAGTGAAATTGCTCACCATAGGTGGGAAAATCTAAAATGTCTTTTTGAATATACTGTACCCATATTTTTATATATTATTTGAAACAAACAAGCAAACAAACAAAAGTAAAATATCTTATATGCATGTTTATCACCAAAATAAATTATGGGTTAGAGTGATATGCTGCTGTATAAAGTATCATGAAACTCCACCTTTTCAGTTTTGTTGTCTTTTACAGACATGTTCCAGTCTTGTAACAATGCATGGTCATAAATGGAGCAGTTTAGAAATCAGCACTAATGTTTGAACAGGAGAGTTTGGGACCTGATCAGGATTTTCTGGAAGTCAAGAAATTTTATTCTGGAAAAAAAAGAAGATAAATAATTCATAACTAAAACACAGCTTAGAAAAAAACTCCTATTGGAAGTGGCTTTCTGATACCAAAAGAAAAGAAAAAAGTAAATTATGGATGTACAGGGAAGTAAAAGCAAATTATTCACAATAAGAAAAATAATTAGATAAAGCTAAATGTTAGGTAAAATAAATTGAGGATAAGCTCTATTTTCCCAGAGAATAAATTCTCAGTGACAACTCATGAACGCATTCAAATTAAGTGTACATGGTAGGAATGTCTAAATTATTGATCAATTCTTCAATAGCAGTAAAATGAAACAGTGATTTATTAGACATTTTCCATCACACATTTTTATACTATGAAAAGTCACTTAAGCAACAGAACCATTTTGCATCATGAAATAACCTTTACCTTATTGCATTTTTCAGTGGTTACTGGGGGTAACAGTCTTTCCAGTCTGTTGGGAGGGCTGATGGCATGTGGATGTGGTAGAGTCATGCTCATCTTGCGTCTTACCAAAATAAATATCAAAACCCATATTACATGTTAGACTGACTTTTCTATTCTAGTGCTTCACCTCCTGCTTTTTGTGGTTGCCTTGATATTTCTGAAGTATTGAAAATTGTGGTTCCCTACTCTTTGCTTCTTGTTCTTTTTTAATCCAGCTGGCCTTTGGAAGGTGGCCCTCCCACTCAACATGGAAACTGAACCATCTGGCTGACAAAAGGCAAAGGCTTTTGATCTCTGACAGAAACCACTGAACCTATAAAACCAATCAAAACCATAGAATCAGCAAAAATAAAAGTACCATTGTAGACTTACATATTAACTATTATTTATGCAGTAATAATAATATTCATAGTTGACAAAAGAACAGCAAATACAAGAGCTCATAAAGACAAGAGAATGAAACCAGAATTCAAATTCAATAACGCAGAATACTCAGAGAAACATCGAATTTGGTTTAGTTTGGAAGGGTCTTTAAGAATCTTCTATTTCAAAAGCCCTTGCCATGGCCAGGGACACCNTGTTTTCCTTGCTTTCTATGTTTTGTATAATTTTTTTTTTCCCAATAATTTCAAAACTATCTTAATTGTATACTTCCGCTTTCATAACATTTTATTTGATAACTTATTGATAATTTCAGTATGCTACACTCTGATTGGAAAAGTTGTTTTTTAAGTTGAAGGAAGGAATGCCCAATTAATTAGCCACTGCATTTTTTCAATGAAAGTTCATTACTCTTTTGTTTTTTAAAAATGAGAAAGACATAAAGCTCATTCAGGGAATCAAATCTCTCACTCCTTTACAGTGTATATGTAGATGTGAGGACCGTTTGCACACTAAGCATGCACACTATTTTTTAGTGGTAAATCCTACTTCTGCTGCACAGAATTCTCTAGGAGTTTAATGAACCAGATTAAAGAGGAGAAAAGTTGTATTATTTCAATAGGAACTATTATTCAAGAATTATCTGCAAATACTCGGGTATGCTGAACGCTTCATTTGTCATTACTTTTCACAAATACTGTCCATGAGCTCTACTGATGTCTGTTTGCAATTCTTTTGCTATGCATTAAGCTTTACTAGACTCTGTAAGGTTATACTTCACCTACGCAAATCTGCAAAATACTTTTCTTACCCCATGACTCTTGTAAAGGAATTCAGAGCTGTTATGTTTTGCCCTTTGACAAGTACTTATACTCATGCAAATAGATGCAGAAAGTTGTGTGGAAGTTTTAAAGAAAATTTATGAAAGCCTGAGAAACATAACCATTTAAGTGAATCAGCTGATGGTTGGCTGATTTTAAAGGTGACTCTACATATTTATTGCAAATTTTACAGACACAGAATATAAACTATCAACCCAATGTATACACATGATAAATCTTTCCACTTGAACATATGTCTCTCACCACATCTATATGGTTAGCTAAAGTGGTGGTACCTCCTTTCTGTGACAAAGTAATCAGAGCTGAACCAGTTTAAACAAATCTGACCTTGAAAAATATAAAGCTCATTTATTCTAGGGAGTGAAGGAACCATATTTAGTTTAAATTAGTTCACAGATGCATATAGATTAACATCAGAGGCAGAAATCCTGGCTGTGCTGAAGTCGATGTAAAATGCAGTGGCTTCAGTGGAACCAGGATTTTGTGCAAAGTGTTGTAAGCAACTGGTCTGGAGACACCCAGCTCTGAGATGCACTTGTGAGGATTTGTGAGTGTGTTTGATTTCAGATGCCCTTGTAGCACAGCAGATAATCTGTCATCTACTCAGTTAACATTCCTTTGATAAACAGTTTCTCCAGCAATTATTACAAAGGAGTGTCTTCTTTGACATGGAGGACAATAATGCTCAAAGTATACCTTGAGAGCTAATTAGACACCTCTTTTTTTTTTTT
>VWZV01010777.1:6015-30959 GCA_013397155.1 Irena cyanogastra
ATATTTTTTTCTTTTTTTATTAATATATAGACTTTTATTCAGTCTTTATGCCTTTTAGAGTGAACAAATCAATTAACAATCTGCACCTCAGACCGATGTACATTACTTCTTATAGTCTGAATTTACGTGTTTCAGCTACACAACTCCACGAAAATTTGAGAGATTTCTTCTTTTTTTGTTACAATATATTTCATTGGTTTGATATTGATGGCAATTGTGAACTCTGTTTTGGCAATATCATGACCTTCCTCATATTCCCTGCACAAAGAGAAAATCAAAACAGTAGTGCTCTATTGAGAGAATCAGACTCTCAGCAAAGTCTATTTACTAAGTTAAAGAAATTAAAATTTATTTCTCTAAGTCTGCTAGACTATTTAGCTGTATAGCTAAATATGTATACATATACTGTAGAGAATGTTTCTATATGGCATATTTAGGAACAGAAAAAATGGGAAAAGCAGGACATGCTTAACCGAGATTGTAGCTTCTTGAATGAATACTTTTCCCATCACCTAGCTCACTTTCCCAAAGGAATAATTGATGTTAAAACTTTTTTATTTCACTTATGAAAGAAAAACTCAACTTCTTCCCTAAAGCTACTGCAATCACTGGTATACCCTTCCTATTCATCAGCCACGAGCCCCAGAACCTGCATTTGGAGTGATGGGAATTCCAGTTTGCTCTTACTGTGGCTACTCTGGACAAACAGCTTTGCCCCTGGATCCTGGACCTTGGCTTGTTCACCAACATCCCTCAGAGCTCTTGAAGGATCTGCCAAAGATCAGGCTCATTGCTGCAACTCATCCTGATTGCATTTTATCAACAGCTTGACACATTTCTTCTCAGCAACTCTGAATTCTTTAATGGAAATATCACGACATTATTCAAAAGCGTTCGCTGGCTGAGCTGAATGAAGCAGACGGAAGCAAAGACAGCAACCCCACAGGAATTTGAACAGAGTAAAGGCCCCTAATTTATGCAGAGATTAGAGTATGACTTGCTAGTAAGTCTAATTCACCAAAATAATTAGGATTTGATTTTATTCTAGTCTGCAGCAGTGCCATTACCTTTCCATCAGGCTGCAGAGATGTTCAGCAGAGAATTGCTTTTTATTTTCCCTCAGAATAACAATTGTTGCATTACGAGTTGCTTAAATATTCATTCAGGTTCAAGAGGTAGGAAAAGTTCCCAGACTTGAAATAAAATCTGATGAGGCTCCTTTCATTTTTGTGGCAGGGTAATCAAAGATGTAGGAAAAAAAAAAAGAAAATCAACCACCTGACAGCTAAAGAAGGGCAGAACCAACAGTGTGAGCCAACACAGATCCACAGGCTGAAAACAACAGAAATAGAAATTTAATGAAAAATAATTATCTCTGACTTGTTCATATTGTTGATTCATTTTCTAAAAATGCCGCAACAATTAGGTGCCTATAATTTTCTTACTAATTATAGAAAACCATTATAAAATAAAATGGTGTATTTTCTGTTGTCCTAGGTTTCAAACTTGTTTGTTGTTGAGACATCTTTTCTTGAAGACTAAAGAGGCACACTTCATTTAATATCTCAGGCTTGAGTCTCCCATTGCCTAATATCTTTTGTGGCTGTTCACTTCAGCTGAGCCTAATATTATTCAGATTCAGTAACATTTTCAGCCTGCTCTCCACTGATAAAAAAACTCCACTCAAGAGCCTNTCTTCTTATATATGCATTTTTTCTGCCACTCTCCAGGAATATAGTTGATTTGAGTTAGGGTGATAGGGTCATTTCAAGGTCACCCAAGTGGATTGATAAATAGCAGGATTCGTGTGAAGTCTAGGGTGCCTATACATGTATTCAGAGGGCTTTTTTGAATAAAAACTGGTTAGAAATACTTTAAAAATATATTTTTTTCTTTTTTTATTAATATATAGACTTTTATTCAGTCTTTATGCCTTTTAGAGTGAACAAATCAATTAACAATCTGCACCTCAGACCGATGTACATTACTTCTTATAGTCTGAATTTACGTGTTTCAGCTACACAACTCCACGAAAATTTGAGAGATTTCTT
Organism: Irena cyanogastra; assembly: GCA_013397155.1. Taxonomy (NCBI): domain Eukaryota; kingdom Metazoa; phylum Chordata; class Aves; order Passeriformes; family Irenidae; genus Irena; species Irena cyanogastra. Next base: position 8,067 of record VWZV01010777.1, read on the forward strand.
CTTTTTTTGTTACAATATATTTCATTGGTTTGATATTGATGGCAATTGTGAACTCTGTTTTGGCAATATCATGACCTTCCTCATATTCCCTGCACAAAGAGAAAATCAAAACAGTAGTGCTCTATTGAGAGAATCAGACTCTCAGCAAAGTCTATTTACTAAGTTAAAGAAATTAAAATTTATTTCTCTAAGTCTGCTAGACTATTTAGCTGTATAGCTAAATATGTATACATATACTGTAGAGAATGTTTCTATATGGCATATTTAGGAACAGAAAAAATGGGAAAAGCAGGACATGCTTAACCGAGATTGTAGCTTCTTGAATGAATACTTTTCCCATCACCTAGCTCACTTTCCCAAAGGAATAATTGATGTTAAAACTTTTTTATTTCACTTATGAAAGAAAAACTCAACTTCTTCCCTAAAGCTACTGCAATCACTGGTATACCCTTCCTATTCATCAGCCACGAGCCCCAGAACCTGCATTTGGAGTGATGGGAATTCCAGTTTGCTCTTACTGTGGCTACTCTGGACAAACAGCTTTGCCCCTGGATCCTGGACCTTGGCTTGTTCACCAACATCCCTCAGAGCTCTTGAAGGATCTGCCAAAGATCAGGCTCATTGCTGCAACTCATCCTGATTGCATTTTATCAACAGCTTGACACATTTCTTCTCAGCAACTCTGAATTCTTTAATGGAAATATCACGACATTATTCAAAAGCGTTCGCTGGCTGAGCTGAATGAAGCAGACGGAAGCAAAGACAGCAACCCCACAGGAATTTGAACAGAGTAAAGGCCCCTAATTTATGCAGAGATTAGAGTATGACTTGCTAGTAAGTCTAATTCACCAAAATAATTAGGATTTGATTTTATTCTAGTCTGCAGCAGTGCCATTACCTTTCCATCAGGCTGCAGAGATGTTCAGCAGAGAATTGCTTTTTATTTTCCCTCAGAATAACAATTGTTGCATTACGAGTTGCTTAAATATTCATTCAGGTTCAAGAGGTAGGAAAAGTTCCCAGACTTGAAATAAAATCTGATGAGGCTCCTTTCATTTTTGTGGCAGGGTAATCAAAGATGTAGGAAAAAAAAAAAGAAAATCAACCACCTGACAGCTAAAGAAGGGCAGAACCAACAGTGTGAGCCAACACAGATCCACAGGCTGAAAACAACAGAAATAGAAATTTAATGAAAAATAATTATCTCTGACTTGTTCATATTGTTGATTCATTTTCTAAAAATGCCGCAACAATTAGGTGCCTATAATTTTCTTACTAATTATAGAAAACCATTATAAAATAAAATGGTGTATTTTCTGTTGTCCTAGGTTTCAAACTTGTTTGTTGTTGAGACATCTTTTCTTGAAGACTAAAGAGGCACACTTCATTTAATATCTCAGGCTTGAGTCTCCCATTGCCTAATATCTTTTGTGGCTGTTCACTTCAGCTGAGCCTAATATTATTCAGATTCAGTAACATTTTCAGCCTGCTCTCCACTGATAAAAAAACTCCACTCAAGAGCCTGCACAAGATTTACCAAAAAGAGAATGAGAATGCTCATGAACAAAAAAATTTATTGTTCTGGTAATAAAAAATCCAGGTCACACATTTAGAAATATTTCATTCTTGGTGTTCATAAGCAATCTCTAGCACTGGTCTGGTTTAAGGATGAAACCAGTTTCTGTGCACATTGAGTTCTGTCTGGCAATTTTTTTCTTGTGATCTACTCCAACTTGCACAAAATATATTTGCTCATATAAGAACCACGATGAGTTACAGAGAGAATTCAAACCAGCCATGTATGTCACACCCTTTCCCAGTTTCATCTCATCACAACTACTGACAAGATAAAAAGTGCAATTCCAGAACAACACTAGGCACACAAGAACACCTGAAAGGAGAAGCAATCTCACTGTCAGGGAGCTGATGAGGAAAATTCACTCTTGCTTTCCATTTATTCTTTTTTTTTTCTTCTCCTGCCTCCAAAGTGCAAAGGGGAAGAGGAAGAAGTAAAACTGACTGCTAAGAAGAGAAAGCATGTAAGCAGGATTAGCCTCAAGGTTGAAAGGACTGGAAAATTTTCTCTTTCTTCCACTCACATTCTCTTCCTTTTCTTCTTCCCTGCGTTTTCCTTGTTCCTCTCTGCACCATCCACCTTCAGGATCCATCACTAACACTGCTAGCCCCCATCACCTCCCTTTTTGCCTCAGTAACAGCTCCTCCATCGATTGTGGTCGTGATGGTTCCTCCACATTCACTTTTCATTTATATCACCCTTACCCTGGGAACAGAGAAACAGAACAGTACACACTTAGGGGATAATCTCACCTAAGTGAGGAGGCATGTATTTAAACTAGGCTCGTTAAAAACCAAACCAAAACTGGCATGTAAAACATCTTCACATGATATTCAGTCATGTATATGCTCAGAACCATTTAAGCAGGGCTGAGGTTTAGTACCTCGTGCCATCTATGAAAGACAACAGATTAAATCACTGCTTTGCTTTAAATAATTTGGGGTTTGATTGGTCCCATTATACTCAGCAATTAGGAGAGCTATAAATTAAAGAAATATAAAATGGATAGATCAATCAAAATGCAGTGTGTAAACAAAGTGGGAGTACTTATGATATAATTTACGGAGTATTCAAGGCATTATAATGTTGACAATTCATTCAAATGGCAAGGAATGTAAGAAAATGTGAAAACAGCAAAACATCAATCAAGTCTCTTGAAAAGACTGCAGCTGAATAAAGGGAAAGCCATTAATTTCATCTCATTTGGCCATTTTTCTTCTCCCTGAAAGAAAACCACAGATCTACTCAATGACTTCACAGGGCACAGCAGTTGTAAAAGAAAGAGGGAATTAACCAAAATAAGCCTCCCAGGGAATCTTTGAAATAGATTATTCTGTTTGATTCCTTACTTTCTTCAAATTAAACATGTCATACCTCAGTATCCAGAGATATTTTTAAAAACCTAGAACATTCAAAAAGGGAGATCACATAGCAGTATTCTTTTTTTAGACCAAAAATCAAAGACAACCTTATCGATCCAGGCAAGTGTTTACACAGATATCATGTCAAGGCTGGAAACAGAGCCCACATCTTTTTTCACAATATGAGCTAAAATATATGCACTGGTAACTTATTTTTTTTTCCCATCTAAAATCTTCACCACGAAAAAATGTCTCAAATAGACTTCTCAAAAATTACCTATGTTAAGTTGGGAAATCAATGATTGTTCATCCAGGAAACAGGAGAACTGATGTTGCCAGTTTATGTTTTCAGCTGTATTTTATCATTTTGAATGAACAATTTGTACCATTTTTGCTCCTCACTCATGGCTGTACATGAGAAGTAGAATTTAACCACTACCTACTGACAAGGTGGAGCAGGTGTTCTTTTTCAAACAGGTCTGCAATGAAATGAAAGAAAAGAAATATAAAGTACACTTAAAATTATTGCTGGATGCCACTTGGAAGCCTACATCACCACCCTTCGATACAGAGAAGAATGCAGACTTCTGGAAATCACTGCTATCACGACTGTAGGAGAGAATCTGAAACTCTCGGACCTTAAACAGTCTCTGCACACAGTTTAAATTGTTAAAATTCAGGTTTCACTGAAATCATGTCATTTCCTAACTTTGGAGAACTTGACTTCCCAGTTTCATTTTTTTTTAACGTTGTGGCGACTGACATAACTTATAAAAGTTTTAAAAGGTATTTACACACCATGACATATTTGATGAACTACCAAAGCCTGTAGGAGGTTGAATGAGATGGAGATATGAGTTTTTACAGTGTCCCACCATAAATTAGCAAAATGCACACTAGGGGTCCCAAACCTGTATGGAATTTGATCCAAGAAAGAGTATCAAACAGATGGCCTCTTACAGAAGGCCAGTTACCTTTTCCCATGTGCTGGATTATGCCTTTATCTGACTCAGAGATGGGATAACTGAGAGGCGTTTTAAAAACTTTTATTCCATTTTCAGTCTCATATGAAGGGTGAGATAATACAGATGTTATAATTTACATTATCACAATCAGAAGCCAACTATTTCTTAATTACAATACATTAGAAGTGTTTCTTGATCTATCTAACCCGAGTCTCTACAAATTCGTTTCCCACACTCTCTGTCTCTGTATGATGCAGGACAGACCTTTTGCATACAGGTGTACACCTGCTGTTCTGGTATTTGCAGTCCTAGGCAAATCTGGGACCTCTGGGCACCCTCTGCCACCTTCCAGCTGTGTGGGTGTGCTGATGGAAATTTCTTGGCCACAGTCTGGTTAGTATAGGCCAGCCACAAATTTTCCTTAGTTGATGCACCACTATTTGATATGAATTAACCCTACCTGGATGAAGGTTTTCTGTGAAACCACAAAAAAATAGCTTTGGCTTTGAAGTTAGCCTTAAGAACGTCATTAAACAGGAGGCTACAAGTTTGCAAATAATTTTTGTCAACCAGGTTACATTTAGTTTCTTAATTTTTAATTTCACTTCACTACTTCAGCATCAGAACCCTCTATGGTCTTTCACATGACCTTATCGATATTTAAGCATGTACTTACACATGTGGAGCATCCCAAACACAAGTGTGTAACTCAATCAGCCTAATAAGAACTCAGTTTATCTGAACTGAGATATCTAAATTCACAAACATTTTATCCAGCTAACCCTCTCTTCACCTCCACTTTTTAGCCATGCAGCTGTACCCTGAAGCTACAAAGATGGCAAATTACAGCTCTCTTAAGATGTTTGACTTGGGAGCACTTAGTACATTTCGTAATGATTTCTCATGTTTTTCAGGTAACTATAAGAAGTTTTTAAGGCATAAGGAATCTCTAAAACCTATGCATCAATAGAAACTGCTGCCAAATGAGGAATTTTTACAGATTTTCAAATACGGCTGCTAATAGAAGAGATAGCAGTGCTACCATGGCTATTCCTGAAAGAAGATAAATAAGACAAAGGTGAGGCCAAAATAAATGAGCTTCTCATATGAAATTATATTCTTCCCTGATTCTGGACCCTTTTATCAGATAGAACAAATTGCTGGCCATGTGTGCCAGTGCAGAAAGAGGCCTTCAGAGCAGAGACTGAGTAGAATGGGCAAAAGAAACTTCATCAGCCATGAAACTACTACTCATTAATTCAGCAGAAAGTCAGAAATCATCCTTTCTTTTTTATAATATTATAAGAGATTTTTTATTGTGGCCACTTAACCTATATTAATGAACTAGGTGCCATTATGTCCACTTGTGTGAAAAAAAAATCCAGACTATTTCCACCAATAATAATAATAATCATCATCATCATCATCATATTCCTTATACTTCAGTTTTTTACATGACATTTTTTTCTTATGGGCTTAAATAAAAACTGAGTTTAGAAGTATGTAAGTTTAGAAAAATTCTTTTGACAGAGGAGCAGATAATAGTGCTATGGTATCAGATGCACAGCAAGATACTTGCAGTGGAGTCTGTATAAAAGAGATTTCACTATTTTCTTGGAGTTACAGAATTTCACAGAACAAAACACTGACCCACCCTGGATTTCAACATTTTGTTCATGTTGAACTTAAAAATTTACAAGCATTTAAAATACTACAGGAGACCGAGCTGATTTGAATACAAAGGACACTGCCATTTCATTTCCTAGCTCTGAAAACCAACATTGGGTTCTGCAGCATTTTTATCATTTTTCTGTTGACTGACACTTGGAAACACCCACTTCATTCCTAGCAGCTTCACTCACTGAATCTTTTTCAATTGAGTTGAAGCAAAGTGCAGTGAAAGTCCATAGATGAAAAATCTTATCTGACTACTGTGTGACTCCTTTTTCTTTTTTTCCTGTTCTTTTTTCATCCTTTTTAAAAAAATCCATTCCCTGCACTTCTGTCAGACTCAGAAAGTTTTTTGGAGGAGAATGTGGAATCGCTTTCTAGTAATAATTGTGAAACGTATAAGGTAATTTCAATATTGTTTGATTTCTCTTCTTGTAACAACTTTTACTGTGCCAATCTACATGCAAAAACGTTCATACAGCTTTCATTGTCTAAAGTCATACTTAACAATAAACTGTAAATGGAGTGGTTGTCAGCCACAGATTTTTTTTTTAATAGGAAATGCAACATATGCCAAAGCCTCAACAAACACAATTATCCAAAGTTGTTAAATTTAATGTTAATTTTCCATACTCACAGTGCCAGAAATATGTTTCAATTTTTCTTGCCACATTTATGTATATATACAGCATGGGGAAAATAAATGTATTCTCTTTTCTCAAGTAGAAGCAAATAGGATTCCTCAACAATTAACAAACTGGAATCCATTTGTTATAAAAATAAATAAAATCTGTCAGTTTTATACATCTATACGAGTATGTGGTGGGTTGAGTGCTGGCCAAACACCAGTGCACCCACTAAAATTATTTCTTCATTTTTTGCTGTGAGATAAGGATTAGGAGAAGGGCAAAAGTTGGCTCTAAACTTTAAAGGGTGTAAATAAAGCTTTAGTAAGAGAACTAAAACAAGAATAATAAGAATCAAAATAAACCTTTAGAACAATTCTCCTCCCCCATCTCCTCTTTTCTTTCCCACTGACAACGTAAAGAGACAGAATCTGGTATTTTCAGCTAGTTTACCACTTCTAAAATAATCTTTCTTTGGTCCACTCAGGGACAGGAGGCTCTTCTGCCATGCCATGGAGACTTTTCCACAAGAAATAGTTCTCTCATGGTTTTAATGTTCATAAATAGCAGCCACACGTAAATCTGCAGTTGTGAAGTCCCTGCCACTTTTGGCAGTTTTCCCAGAACTACCATCATGGGTCATTTCAGCTTATTTTAAGGGGTGCAATTTTAAGAATGAGCTATTCTAGCATAGAAACAAAAGTTCTCTTCATTTATCTCTAGGAACAGAAGTCTTCTTCTGTCCCTGGGTCAAGGTTTCTCACCTCTCTCTTTCTATTCAAGCCTCTCATTGGATCACACCTACTTTGACATCTCCTTGCTTCCTTTGCTCGTGGCTGTGGTTAGAACACTACATCCCCCCAATGCATTCCATGAGTTACAGGGAAAAAATAACAGTCTGATGTATCAATTATATCTTTACCATAGCCTTACCAGAGAATTACAGCCCAGGGTTAAGGCATCTCCTCATTCCCCTTCCATCTGGGATTTGACCCCTTCCTCACTGACCTCAGTGTCTCCATGTTATTCTCTTCACGTGCCTTCATTTTTCCTTTTCTCTGATTCAGGAGAAGGGTGAGTGGGAGCCTTCTCTCCTTGGAAGAAAGCAGGAAGCAAGAGAGCTTTTCACAGCTTTCTCTTCTCTTAAATATAGTGATTTGTAGAGGTGGTTTTAATTGGTCACTTCCCATATCAGTTTTTATAAAGACAGCCAGTAATTAGCTCTACCAAGCACACAGGAAGATGAAATGTTCTCTAAGAAAGAATTACTTCCCTATCTGATGCTCTTTTTTCCCCTTAACTAAAACTCAAACTATTTCAAAGTACCACAAAATACTGAAAGCATAATGTTGACATTCTCTTTGCACATATAGGTGACACATATATAGATAGTACACAAAAACATTGGCAATAACACTTTGCAAATACAGTGAGGCCTAAAACTGGAAAAAGAAAAGAAGGTGATGGTCCTGCTCTACTCTGCACTAGTGCAGCCTCACCTTGAGTACTGGGTGCAGTTTTGGAAACACAATATTAAAAGGATATTAAGTTGCTAGACAGCATCCAGAGGGGGAACAGAAGGATGGTGAAGGATCTGGAGGGAAAGCCTGAGAAGGAGTGGCTGAGATTTGTGTTCAGCCTGGAGAAGAGAAGAATGAGGTGAGACCTCAGTGCAGTTACACCTTCCGCATGAGGGGAAGAGGAGGGGCAGGCACTGATCCCTTCACTCTCATGACCAGGGACAGGATTTGAAGGAATGGCATGAAGCTGACTCAGGGGCTGTTTGGGTTGGATATCAGGAAAAGGTTCTTCACCCAGAGGGTGTTTAGGCACTTCCAGGCTCCTCAGGTCAGTGGTCACAGCACCAACCTGACAGAGCTCAAGAAGCATTTGGACAATGCTCTGGGGTACGTTGTGTGATTCTTGGGACATCCTACACAGAGCCAGGAGTTAGACTCACTGACCCTTGCAACTCAGCATTTTCTATGATTCTATATAAGCTATTTTTTTAATAAGATGCTTTTAGAAACATGAATTCACAGATTTTAATGAACATAGTCTTTTATATTCATTTTCTGTATTCCATAGAGATTCCAGAAGACACATCACTACCGATATGACAGAATATTGATTTTAATCTGAGTTTACTTGTGAATTTATAATGTAGTTTCAGAAATCATTATAAATAATGATTAGTTTGAGTGTGCATTATTTGTGGCCATTTTTTTGGTCCATTATTTATGGTCATTAGAGTTAATGGGACTTGGAATTATTTAGTTCCTGCTATCTGGCTTATTCTAGATGTTTCTGTCCTCAGGCAATCAAGACAAAGAGGTATTTGGTCCTCAGAGGACATTTTTCCCATAAAAAGGAAGCTGTCGAGGATGATACTGCAAATGTGCACAAAGCACTGATCACCATGTGACTGTTTTTCAAAAATTAAAAGTAAAAATTAAAAGTAAGCACAAAAAACACGTTTTCAGATTTGAGGACTGACATAGAGCTTTCCTCCTTCATTTTCTCATTACGCTTGGACAGTTCTCGTCAGGATTCCTCATGAGTGAAAACAGAGACATGCTTGTTGAGCCTTTTCTGTGGAGATTTCCCAATAAATGATGTGGGACATGTTGTATTCTGAGTGCTGAGCAACAGCTAGTGTGGAAAGATAAAAGAAAAAAAAGAAAAAGAAAAAAAAAGATGCTTGCCACATTCTTCTCAGGGATTTCAGAAGACTACTAACTGTGTTACACTAAGTTTCAGACTAATCTACATGTTTAAGCCACAGAGACATTGTTTTATAAATTGCTTCTGCCAGAGGAAACCATCAGCAGCTGTGGAAGAAATCCATATCTCAGAACTGCAACGTTTTTGACTAGGTGACAGTAAAAGAGACAAAATAAATCTGTTTTTGTAATAACTGACATCCTCAACTTTCTTCATCATAGTGACAAGTTTCTTGTGTGTCATAAAACTTTGCCAGACATTTCAAATATTTCTCTTTGGCAATAAACACATGCTCCTGTTCATCAAAGGTTAATTTAAAATGAGGAAAACACCATGAATACCTGAAAGTCACTCGGGTATGGCTTAATCCTAGCAATCAATTAAATCTCAATAACTCTTAAAGTAATGGCTTTAAGGAAAAAAAGGAAAAACATGTTCTGACAAGCTGGAAAAGAGTTGAAGCCTTTACACACAAATAAGTAAAATTGTCTATTATTAACCAGTCATCTATGTATCCATACACCTCAGCAAAATACATCCCATGTGAACTGAACAAGACTAAGCAAAATATTACTTAAAAGAACACAAACCTGGTAGTGATGGTGCTCTCTACTTTTCCCTCGAAGAGCTACAAGAGAAACTTTCATTTATTGGGTTTCAGTCTTGTCACTCCAGTACACACTCTCTTCCCATACCATATGTCTTCCCTCTTAACTGAAGCCCTGATATCTCAGCCTGAGACACCTCAAAGATATTGCTATACATTACAACAAAACACTCTTAATTGATTTCTAAGTCTTTCTTTTCCAAGAAAAGAATGTATTGGATGGATACACTGGATACTCTCGACCAAAGGAGCATTTTGATGTAATTAATTTTGTTACTAGAGGTGCAGAAACTGGAGAATGTGAGCTGAGAGTATTCACTAAATGTAATCGTTTTAATTCTTTGATTTTTTAAGTCTCTTAACCTTCTCCATTATTTAAAAGCCTTAATTTTTATTTTTTTTCATCTGATCATGTCGAGCAGCATGAAGGTACTATGAAGAGTTCTGTGACATCTCTACTTGTGGGCAAACACTGGTCTCAATGAGTGTGGCCATAGATGCTCCTATGAAGTTTCCACACAAAAATCCAATTGCATGCATTCTTCTGATTACAGATATTGCCATAGTCAGTATTATGGACATAGCTCATGTACTATAATACTGAATCTGCCCTTCCAAGCCCTCTCCAAACCAACAATTTATTTTTTGTTTTAGCATTAACAGCAGCATCTGACCAAAGAATATACCGCCACTTTACATGTATGTCCCAGGAAACTGGGGAAAATTTATCCCTATTACATTTCTCACCAACATTTTATCTGCCTCTCCAAGTAGTGTGTTGTTTTCATAGCACTGGCACTAGGGCTTCTACCATCTAGTATAAATATCATAGAAGAAGGAGCAGATACTAATGGTATCAAAACCAATGACAGTGAAATAATTTGCCATGTTTTAGAGCAGCATTAGAATGTATAATAGACTTTTTAATAACACAAAGTGAGACTGATTTAGAAATCTCTAGAATGACATCTGAGAAGGACTTAGAGAAGCTGGTAAAAACAAATGACAATCAATGTATCTCTCGCATTGGCTGTGGCAGTGATTTAGTGTATTGTCTGAAATGCTAAATATACATCATAAATCCCTCCAGCAGAAGCGTTATTATATTCATCCATCTCTACCCTATGAGCCAATAATTTCTTCTTTCATAAGCTTTATTGTGTAAAAAGGAACTCATTATATAAAATAAAATGTAGGCTGTACAGCCAGTGATCTTATATTAGCTTAATGAGGATTTTATCTCAAGAAAGCATCCTGGACAGACTCTGTGGTCGTGTTTTACAGTTAAACACTATTTATTGAGTGACAGTGGGACTTTTGTGGAAGATAAAATGATACAGTGGCCTTTATAAACCTACACCAAGCGATCAGTTTTCTCCTTCAGTACAAGCTCTTGTATACAGTTTATTAGCAATATGAATTGGAAAGAAAGCCCTTGACAGTTTGTAAAGGTACATGACAAAAGGAGGCATCATTTTACTGACTGAGATTATATGAAATAATTGAAAGATAAAGAAAATATGAATGGAAAATTAGTATCAGTGGAAAGAGTGTCAGCTTTTCAGTCAGCTGACAATAAAAATTCAGACAATATAACAATTCGGTGGTTTTGAAGCACCTAGCCCACAGTTCAGCCCACTGGTAATGGCAATAAAGCACTGTGGTGAGGGCATGCTCACTGCCTGTATCTTCACATGGCTTCAGGGTTCAGCCTGAGAATAAATCAAAAGGTGAAGCATTGCACTGAGAATTAGCATAAAGAATACTACATATCTGAAAAATGCAACTGCCCATCACAAGAGTAAAAGTCAGTGAGCAAGATTCAAAATGACCATGGAAATGTAGTTTCAGATGAAGTGGGGTTTTTTGGTTTTTTTTGATAGTCATGGCATTTGAATTAAGTTATATAATCATTAACAGCCACTGAAATTTCCCTGCACTTGCAGAGATGTTTATGAAACTGTCATGAGAAACAGTATGACTAAAAGAGGCAAAATTCCAGGTTTTGAGGGATTTGCAAGGACAGCTTTAGCAAAAAACAGGGCATTCCCTGTGAAAAGCTTCACAATGGAGATAAAACACTATTTTCTAATGAAAAATGTGAGAGGTTTACTCAGCTTTAGTGGTAGAAAAAAATTTAGAATAGCTGTCAAAACATCCTTGTTGCGAGTACAGGGGTTAAGAATGAAGAAATAAAAAAGTCTGTTCAACAGTTGGAGGGAATGAAAATTTGGCAATTCTATGTTTCACTTATTCAATTAATAGTGTATTGTGATTTATCTTTTATAGTAGATATACAGCCACCCATTTAATCTAACATAGGCTTTGAATGCACTTTATAATTGTATAATTTATCAACACGTAGCTATTTGAATAATAAAGCCAACTGATTGGTTTTAGTAGAACATCGATTATGTGTCACTGCCAACATCTCAGTTTTGAGAAATGTTGTCTTCTGCTGCAAAGCATTAGCATGTCTTGGATTTTATGATCATTTCTTTGGCAAGATCAATGAGCCTGGGAAAGCCCACAAAAATATCAGTACTTAAGGAAAGTCCACCTTGCATCATTTTGCAAGATGTAATCATCAGTGCAGAATAAGGTGTTTTCTACTCCAGAGGAACACATATTTCCTACATGGTACTGCATGGGCAGCCATCTTCACAAGGGTTTTCAGAATGATTTCTGTTACTATTTCAGATGATGCTAAGTATCTCTGTTTACTGCTGTCACAAAATTCTGTGGAATATCATGCAACGCGCCTCAAAAATAAGGGCCAGAAGTTTGGTTTGTGTGATTCCCACTGAGAACTAGAGGTGGAGATGTCAGACTTCTTTACATGATCCTTTACATCATAGAGGTCAGCTAAAAACCAATGAGGTGCTTCAAATTTTGTGCATTATGTTTACTGAAGGAATTTTTTTTATCATTCAGTCCTACGACCTGACTGTCAGGGACCCCCAAACCTGCATGAATTTAATTTTCAGAGTAGCAGCTTGCATTAGCAGGACTTAGGGGAAATTCTCCAAGATTTATACCAGAGTACCAGAGACTTCTCTCGCTGTTACCCACCACTGTTTTGGGACTGTAGCAGTGAAATTATGCAATGAACAGGAAGGAATTTGCCAGCCAAACTGAATTCCAAACTAATTACAACCACCTGCTACATGGGAACTTTGCTCATATTCTAAGAGAGGTGAAAAAATGTGCTGTCTTTTTGAATGCAGTCAGCAATAATGGGATTTTACTTGCTGCTGGCTTATACTAATAAATTGACAAAAGCAAGTTTTTGGGGATTTTTTTTGAGAGAAAAAGAAAACTAACACTGCTCACATAAGAGAGAAAAATCCTTAAAATCAATGCGATAAATTAAATTAATGCCAATGAAGCAAAGATTTTGCATCAGAAAAGGAAAAAAAAAGAAAAAGAAAAAAGGATAAAAGTGCAAACTAGCAGCATAAAAAATTTTAAAAAAATCCTGACACAACAGGGCACAAGGGATTCTTTAAATCACTTAGCAAGCCTTTCATCTATGAATTAAATTCTGAGAGCCAAGCTTTTCACTCATGCACTGGACGCCCATTCCAGTATTTAGCTGCTACATTATTTCAAAGCTGTTAAAAGCATGTAGACATCTGTGTTGTCCTGCAGACAGGGCAATCTTGGCAGACTCCCAGAATAATTAGGAACAAAAAGTTCAGAGCAAGAACCACGAGCATTGCAACTCTTCTTTTTCGGTCCTGCCTCTCGCTGCCCGTTGGGCTGTACAACAAAACAAACAATTACCAGGTGAAACCAGAGAGTGGAAGCCTGTGAAACAAAGCCATGCCCAGTTTGGGTTCAGTGAACAGGCTGCACACACCAGAGGCTGTCAGCTGTCGGTCAGACAGCCGAGCCACACCAAACAATTCCATCCTGGTTTGGGAGGTAATGCTCCTGCCATTTCCTCACTGGGAGCCCTCTCTGCATGGCTGAAGCTGGCTCTCAAGCCCACGCTGATAAGTGACCCTGAAAAAAGGTCTGCAAAAAGATGATCCAAATACCAACTGAAGCTAAGGCATTTCAAGAAACCCCCCAGGGCACATATAAGCAACATATTTGGAATTTCAAGTCTCGTTTTCACTGTGATGCCCTGTGGAACAGGAGAGATTTCACAACAAAACCAAAAAAGTGCTGATGTATCTGAAAGGTGCATATGCAGACATTATGCCCTTGTGCATCTATTTTTTCCTCTCCTTTTTCACTGTGATATGTGAGATCAAAACAAACAATCACACTAACCAAAGAGCAAGTACATAAAGCAAATACACATAAAATCTCCAGATTTTATAATATTTGAAGAGTAAAGAAATTCTTAACAAAGAACACAAGAAACATCCCATTAAGATCACTGGTTTATCAAGACCACAGTTCTGAGAGAAGCCATTTAAGATTCCATTTAGGAATAGCACACATTCTCAGCCACTTTCTGCAGCACATTTCCCTTTGTATTTTCCCAGCGTCCACAGCTGTTGGATTTGGGATGTTATGGGGTTTGTATACACTTACTGACCTTAGTATCTGTTGTCCATGCATGTGCAAAATCCCCTCTTGAACGTCCTCATTCATCTGCTTTAAAGTTTACTGACTATAAACATGTGTGTCTCAGAATAATCTGATACATATTGCTTTGAAAAATGGTATTAATTCTGTAATTGAAGATCAAGCTGTGTTTTAATTAACTCCTTTGTGGCTAGTGAGAAATTAAGTGTTACTCTACCCACGTATTAAGAAATTCAAAGCTGGAAATGAAGGGTGAGGTCTTTCATATGCATTCATAATCTTTGGCATATAAATATTAGAATGTAAGTGGCCATTCCATTCCAAGTTCTTCTGGTTTAATTTAGGGATTTTTTTTTTCAGATTAGCTTTAATACATTCATTCAAACAGATTTTACTCCAGTCACTTTGTACCAAAAATGGATACTGTGTTTGATTTTTTTATAAGGAGAAAGTTGTTAGCTATTTTTCATGGAAGGGTGTGACTAATTTTATATTACAGCCTTGGCTAATAGATAATTAAGTGTTTCACTCAAATTAGCTATCACACTGCTAGAGGCAAAGTGGGAGGAAGCAAAAAACTTGGATTTTGCAATAAATTTTGTACTACCAGCCTCTGAACACCTCTGTGAAGCAGCTGATAGGAAATGCTATACTGGATAAGCATAACCTCTGTTTGCATTTTGTTAATAGCAGTCTCAAAAGCTTAATTAAAAAAAAATCAGAGAAGCTTAGGGAAAAAATGACAGGCAGAGGAGGAGGATCTTCCACAGACATAATTGAAGCTGCACAGATTTCAAAACAAATGTCCTGGGTCAGGTACTTCCTCAGGCTTTTCCCTCTCACCCACTACTCTTGTTACTTGAATGTAATCCCCTTGCAACTCAGCTGTGTAACCTGTGCCTTGCCTCAGCCCATCTCCTTCCAGATCAGCAGGATTATTGACACCTACCTACTCACATTCTGCTGCAAGAACCCTGCCCTTTGGCCATGCACTCGCTTTTGTGGGATTTTGTTGGGTGTCCCCAGGTAAACAGACACCACAAGATGTCAGTAATCTGTACGAACAATTTCTAAGGTACCTAAACCAGGAGATGGGATCCTGTGCAATGTGCTTAACATGCTGTCCTGGGTGCAAAGAAGAGTAGGAAGACACCAGAGCAGCACAAGGCACTCAATGGCATCAGCTCTTGCAATACTCCATTTGCATAAAGTTATTAATATTTGAAATATTTTTCTTCCACCACTGCTTTAAAAAGAGAATCACCCATATATCATCATGATTGCTTTAGAGCAGTGGTCTCAAAACTTCACAATCACACATTAGAGCAGACAGCCAAGAAGGAACCATCTACATTTTTCTTCTGTTTATCTGATAAACAGAAGCTTCTTATCAGAGTTGAAGGACATACCTTGCCTTTTGTCTCACATCTGCTATTTGGATCAAGGATACTGCAAGCTTGTTTTTATATTATATTGACATGAGCATGAGGAACTCAGCTGAATTTAGAGAGTTACTCTAATGTCAATATATAACTTCTTATTTATTCAGCAGATTATATATTGAGCTTATTTATGCATTTTCTGTCACAGCCTGGCAGCTTCTTCACTAAGTCTTTACTGGTCTTCTGCAACTCATAAGTCTTTTCTTATAATGTCTAAAGACAAAATATGATCAGTTTCCTAGCAGATACAATAGATATTTAAAAATTAAATAGGGAATCAATACAACAAAAAAAAGACACTGAGCCAGCACAGCGGAAAAAGGAGGCTAATTATCATCAAGTGTACACTTCTATCAAATTGGGAGAGATACACATAAAGAATGTGAAAGCAGATGTCCTCCACTGTTTTGGCAATATGGTAATTTCTACCTGCTCAAGAAGACAGCAATAATGCAGATAGGTGGAATCCTCTCTTCCAGAAGAGGCGCTGCTCCAGGTACTGAATTTGCAAAACCTCACAATCATTTACTTTCATCATAAGAAAGAGATGAGGATATTAACCTAGGAAATTATCATATTTATATATCTGATTCAAAAATCTCCCATGATATACATAGAGAGCACTGCTAGGCTGAGGCAAGCAAACACAACATTGAATTAACATTAAAATGAACACATAAATGAAAAATTAATCGTATGAGTTTCAACCATAGACAACCAGAGAATTTGATTTGACTCATCATATATATTGCTTCCTAGTTAATATTACTTTAATTAAGCTCAAAGGACTTGCATCTAGTGGGCTTTAATAATTTTTCTGAGATATATAAACTTGGACAGAATTCTGTGTTAGAATTTTTAATTCCATACACAGCTGAAGTGAATCCACGTCACAATGCCAGGGTTTGCATTATTTCACAGACATTTCAGAACTATCAACTTGCCTTGATGAAAGAACTTTAAGATGTGTATTTGGCTAATGCATGAAAATGCCATTTGTATTCTAAACATGGACTTTTGACCAGAAACACAAAAAGAGCTATCTCCAGATGCCAGCTGGGACAATCAAGAACCACTTAGCAACCTGTGGAGATTTCAATCACTGAAGCAATTGACAGGTTAGTGGGATCCTAATTATTTCTGAAATGAGAATAAATTTCTGCAGCTTAAAATGAAAGAGCCAGTATTTTTAAAAAGAAAAAAGTAGCCTAGCTAGTATTAGAAAATTGTTCAGTTTTATCCAGAAATCATTCATAATGAATAGGATAACATCAGACTTGTGACTTGTCATTAGTGGGTTTCCACAGAACTTCATTTTAAGTCCCTTCACTCTTCAACATCTGTATAAATGACTCGGACTGAAGGATACTGAGCAAGGTCATAGATGACACAAAACTGGGAGGAGAGAATCCCTCAAAGGCAGAGAGACCCTGACAAATCAGACAACTGGACAATCACCAAAGTTCAACAAGGAAAAGTGCCAGACTCTACAGAGAGGATTGGGCAGCCCTGGATATACGTAGACTGGAGAATGAGAGGCTGGAGAGCAGTGCCAGGGAAAGGGACTTGGGGGTCCTGGTTGAGGCAAAGTTGAATGTGAGTCAGCAGTGCCCTGGAGCCAGGAGGGTGAACCATGCCCTGGGGGGCATAAGGGACAGCATGGCCAGCTGGGCAAGGGAGAGGGTGGTTGGGCACTAGAACAGGCTCCCCAGGTTCATGGCACCAAGCCTGGCAGAGCTCAAGAAGCTATTGGACAATGCTCTTGTGCACATTGGTGTCATTTTTGGGGATGGTCCTGTGCTCTGGATGCTTCCTTAGGGAGCCTGTTCTTGTGCCCGTGCACCCTCCGGATGAAAAATCTTTTCCTGATATTGAACCTAAACATCTCCTGACTCAGTTTCATACCATTCCCTCAAACCCTGGTCATGATAGTGAAGAGATGGGTACCTGCTCCTCCTCTTCTCCTTGCAAGGAAGTTGAAGTCTGCAATGAGGTCTCCCCTCATCCTCTTCTCCAAGATGAACACAAATCTCAGCCACTCCTCATAGGCCTTTCCCCCCAGATCCTTCACCATCCTCCTGTTCCTCCTTAGGATGCTCTCTAACAACTTAATATCTTTCTAATATAATATTTTTTTGCCCAAAACTAGATGCAGTACTCAAGGTGAAGCTGCACCAGGGCAGAGCAGAGTGTGGCAATCAGAGGTGAATAAAACATGATTGATATATCATGATAAAACATGATACATACAAAGGGATACATGAAGTGCAAGACCTTGAGAATAAAAACTAGAAATCTGACCATGACAAAACCCAGTGCACTTCTACAGCTATCACAAACAACCTGACTGAGGTACTAATTTCTCCAGCCAATGCTTTTGATACTGGTACTGCATTCCTCCCTTCATGTTTTTCAGCTTTGGGCTCAAAGTTTTCTGCTCCCATCGAGCTAAAATAAATCCAAGAATTGCTCCTAGACAAAAGCTACTAGGAAAAAAAAATCTGGCTGGCCTTTACCTCCCCAGACACAAAAATAAATGGCATAAGGAGCCTTCCACACCCAACAGCAGTTACTCTGATGAAAGAAAACCAGAAGTGTTAAGTAGACTAAAGTAAAAGACTTTTCCTTCTGTTTTGGGTAAGCCCAGCCATACAACAACAGATAACCTCTCAAGGTACTTCAGGTTCTGCTTTCTACAACTGGGTTTTGAGTTTGTGAGTGATACAGGTCAATGGCTTAATAATGTACTTGACAAAAAGAAGTTCAACCTCAGCAAATTCACAAGAACATAATTATAGATGTGCCATGAGGAGAAATAGCAAAAATATGAATCAAATTCACACCAAGTATTCATCTTGTTTGCAATTCTCTTTTCAATTTTCCAAATCACCAGATTAAAGTACCACAAAAAGAAATTGGAGATGAGAAAAAGCTTATTAGATCAAATTGTATTTGTCCTTAGCAATATAAAATTGCTCTCTACAGCAGGTATCTCAGTGCTTAGTTCTGAAGGGCCAAAGAGACAGATGCTCCTGATCTACTGTGAAAGAAAAATACCTTTATTGAAATAAAAGTAAGAATTGCGACTTTATATTTCACCTAATGTTTCCTTGGCTCAGCTTAATCCTATCTCTCACATCTCTTCCGACTTTGCAAAATATTTATCCTGCTTTTGACTGGCATTTATGTGAAGTAAACAGTTTTTATCTTACCCTCTTATCAGGTGAAAGAATTCAATAATTAAGCATGCAAATTTTTTGGGGGGGTTTATTTTTTAAGCACAGATGGATCTGTAATAAGTATAATGGCAAATGCAATTTTTTCTATTATCTTAACATTTTAACAGGGGACAAATAACTAATTTGTAATTAATACCCACCAATATCTGTGTGAATTAAACTCTCCCAAATATATATTTGAATTTTTTGTGATCACACCACAGTGGTAATTCACAATCATCTTCACCCAACCTTTTATTTTTCTAAGGTACTGATTGCACTCAGTCAAGCTCACAGAATGTTATCTGATCTTCCTTCAAGTTATTATTTTTTCCATTAAAAATCACTTTTTAGGCTTGCATAATAATAAGATCAGACCACCAAGTGTGCAGTTACTCAAACCTCATTGACTCTTTGATAGAGTTAAAAAGGTTAGTAATGTGAGCTGTATTTTTACAGCTTGAAGTTGTTAGATTTTTTTAAAGTAGCTTTTAAACCTACAATTAAAATATAGATCATGTTACAAACACAAAGTAAGGTTGGCAAATTTTCATAATGATCACATAAATCATATGCATAATCACATTATATTTTTATAACTAGCATATAATTACTTTTTAACATGAATTTCCACTGGTTGAAAACCATTTACTGAAGTAGTACTTGAATTTTAACAGTCCAATAAAACACACAGCTTTTATTGCTCATCCCATTTTTTCTCTATAGAAGCTTGGCTCAAGGAAAAGATGTTATTTCCTCAAAGCAAAAAAGTTTTCCCCATGAGCGCTATTTTTAAGATGGGCAATATGATAAACCTGTTTTTAAAAAGAACCATTAGCCTGTGACTATCCTTATGGGAAAGGGTTTTCCCTTCTGTATCCTCAAAATGAAGGTTAACTGAGAGGNNTTTTTTTTGTTTTTTTTTTTTTTTTTTTTTTTTTTTTTTTTTTTTTTTTGTTTGTTTGTTTTTTTCTTCATTTTAACCCCAGTCCTTCAGAAAGGTATGTCTAATTCCCTTGCAAGGACTTTGTCTTCCAACTGCATGTCCAAACCACAGACAGTAACAGAATTTTATACTGAGTGTTTCTTTCATCTGTCTTTCTTCACAGAGCTCTGTCTTGGTCTTAGATTTAAGCACCATTTAAGAGGTTTTTCCCTGTAACATTTTTGAGCATAAGTGGAATAAGATATTTGTAATGGCATGCTGTTAAAACTAAGAATACACAGTACTTCGAACACGATATTTAAAAAAGCCACACAAACTACAGAAATATCATTAATACTGATGAATCATCTAAATTTTGTAGCCAAAGAAACAAGCTATAGAAGATGAACAGTAGTTCTTAAGGCATCAGTGCAATCAACAATACTTGTAGTTGTTTTTCTCACTGAGATTGCCTCTGTATCCCAATTTTACATACAGTTAGGCTAGGAGAAACATTTGGGAATTAAGAGAGTACCAACACCTCTGTAGAACAAAAGTCATACCTTATGGACTCAGATTCTTCAGACAGCTGAGTTCTACTGGAAATAATTGTGCCAGCACTTGCACAAGTGTATCTTCAGTCTGGCCCACTTCTCCCACATCCTGGGTGCTCTGTATTATAAATTTTCTGTTGTCTACCACACATCATGGTCTGTCACTGTATCTCTATAGAACTTGGCATACATACTTTGTGTCTCCTGCCTAGAACCAAGCTGCTTCTGACAAATCTGACCTCTGGGCACTTTTAACCATCATCCAAATAACAGAGAAAGAAAAGGAAAAGAGTCTATTAGAAAAAATAAGGAATGTTCAAATATGGAAGCGTCATTCTATACAACCATGATGAGAATAGACATCCCTTTCCCATTCTCCCATTACCTGGGAAAAGACAAAAATAATCACACCATGGAATATGGGAGGCATTTTATCCTGAGAAAGAGTAGTCTAATTCAACTGGGACTGGTTCCACAGCTCCTGTCTTAGTGAAAAATCTCACATCAGAGCACTCAGCTGGAGAGCCCTCAAAAACAGAGACAACTCTCATCAGCAATCTGCCAATAATATGATCACTCTGACAACTTTTACAACAGTGCTCTTGTATTTGGAGGCTTTACGAAAGCATCAGCTAGGAGTCAGATGCTTTGTGAGGCTTTCAGCTTTTATTCTTAAGCTAAGTTTTCAAATCTCACAATTCATGCACTAAAAACCAGAAGGGACTGATGCGATCATTTGTACCTCTCACACATCATTAGAGGATTTCCCTTAACTTGTTCAAACTTGAATCAGAGAATTATTTTTGAAGTGAAAGCTTCTGTGATAGAAATTCCATCACTGCATAATTCCAGACACAGATTTGAGAAGATTGAGTTCATCTGCCCAATTAAGAAATAAGAAAAATAAATAAGAACATGTAATTTTGAATAACAGAGTGTTTTTTAATCCTACATACATATTTTTATTTTTGGAGGTGGATATAGTTAGTTTATTAATAATTATAGGTTATATATAATTATATATTAGTTTATTCATAATTTGTTAGTGTTGCTAATATTTTGGGTGAGAACCATATGCTTCATGCTTTTAAGAAACATATTAAAACTTGGACCTGTGTATGAGTTCTTCTCACAAAAATAAAGGTAAGAGGCATAGAAAAGATAAAGATTGTTTTCAAATCACAAACTTTGTCACCCTTCTGCCTTTATGGATTATCATTTTGGCTGCTCTGATGTTAACGAGAGAGTATTTGATTACTAGTGAAATTATTTCCAGACAAGTGACAGAAAATGGAAGAAATTGAAAGAAGAATGGAAGAAATGGACAGACTAGTTATATTTTCCTCATTCAAATCTAACAGCTTATGATAATGAATACTTTCTACACAGATATATGATAAAAGATTAAAAGTACTCGACAATATTCACTGAGTGAAAATTTTGCAAACAATTTCTGCAGCTTACATTACAGATAAAAGGAACAGATGTTAAAAGGAATTAAAACTTGCAAGCAATTAAATTCCTGATTTGAGCTTATGTAAAGTCAGGAAAACATAATTGAAGCATTTGGTTTTTTTCTTATATTTGGTCAATATCAGGACTCTGTCAGAGCCTTACTTAACAATTCTCAAACTGATCCAAGGATCTAGAATACTGAACACTTTCTTGATAACTTTTGATGTCTTCCTATACAGGCTCCAATCTCTTCTTTGGTCTGGACTATTTTATATCAGGCTAGAAATATCCTTAGTCTTGCAACTCATGAAGCTTCCTGCACAGCTGCCTGTGATGGCAACAGATTAGATTCAATAACAGCTTTTTTCTCCACCAGTCCAAACTTATCAATGCAGACAGGAGTACTGAGACAATGAAGGTCCCATTATTTTCAATGGTTAGTAAAGAAGAACCTTTTTCTCCAGTTTGCAATTAACTGTGAACATATTTTGGTGTGAATTACCCTTTCCTGCATAATCTGTCATACAATGGTAGCAGGTTTTCCTTACACAATAATTTTCATCACAGACTCTGACAATCCTTTAAAGTGCAAATAAAATCTTAGTGCACAGAAAATCCTTCTGATATTTTACCCAATACAAAGAATCTTTCAGTTTGTGTTCTGAGCATCCTTCACAAAAGACTATCTTGAAATTCAAATTAATGCTATATAGGCACATGAAACTGCTGTTCAAACAGAAGGCAACAGTTGTTTTGCCAGATTACAACAAAGGTAGGATTTCGGCTTTTAAAAGTACAGCATGGTGAAAAAGTAACTCACTGATTTCTGATAGAGTTAACCTCTCACATTTAGAGTTAAATTAAGAAGAAACCACAGGAGGAACACACAGAGTATCTCTGTTGATTTTCTAACTACTCAAACATGAAAAATTGCTTTTCATAATGCTAGACTTTACTGTATCAGCTCCTTCAACTTTATGCTCATTAAAAATATATAATTCAATATTTCACAGCACACTCCCTTCTTTGACACATAACCTTTTGTAAAAAAAGGAGGACAAAATTTGAAGATAATAAGGTGATGAGTCAGGTGTTTCTCTTTTGGAAAGACAGGATGCAATTCTTCACATATATTGAGCACTTCGAATATCTAAAAGCTTCAGAAAGTAGTGTTACACATGAGAAAATGTGACTAATTTAAGCAAGTAATAATCCATTTCAATTAAT
>VWZV01010778.1:0-53134 GCA_013397155.1 Irena cyanogastra
CGGGGGCGGGTCGCGGTGTGGGGTCGGGGCATCGCCCGCACGCGGCAGCGAGAGCGGCCGCGGCCTCTGCCCGCCCGGCGGGGGCGGCCCCGCGCCCGCGCCTCGTTCCCGCTGTAACCGAGGTGATGCGCGGCCTCGCGAGGGATCTCGCTCGCTGTACCTGCCGAGAGCCGCCCGGCGCCGCGCCCTCCTCCGCTGGGAGCGGCGCCAGCGCCGAGCGGGAACGCGCGGGTCCGAAGTTTGCGCTTTAAAAAGCACCAAATTCCCCACAAAGTACTTCCCAGGGGCGCTTCCAGACGTGCCGCGTAAGCCCCGTAGTGCAGCTCAAAGAACTAAGAGGGAAAACTCGGAGCAAGGCGGGCGGCACAGCCTGTTGCGCTCCCACCCGGCTCGAACCCGGAGCAGGTGCCCCTGGCGCTCCCGCCGCCGGGGCAGGGCCGGGTGAGCCCGGGGAACTGCCCGTGCCGCTGCCACAGCGCCCGCCGGGGGCCAGCTGTTTTCCTGCGGGGCAGAATCTACCCCGCCTTTAGTTAGGAAAATAAATAATGCCAGGTAATCTGGATGATTGCTGCTTTGTTTATTCCAGGCTCAGAACCTGAAGAGAAATAATTTAGCCGTGAAGCTGAACAGTGTAATGCGTGGTGTCACATGGTGGGGCTTGGTTGTGTCAGGATTTCTGTTTGACAGTTTGCTCTACTTTTCACAGATGTAATCGTTTATCTCTGGTATTTATCAGTCTGTGCATCAGCCACTTCTTAGTGCGTTCTGCCTATTTCTTGTTCGATCATACTGAACTCACGAAATAAATTTTGGATCTTGCACAGTCAAACAAGACATCTGAAACTCTGGTTATTGTTAACCACCTACCTTCAATACGTATTTTTGGTAAGGGGTTGGGTTCATGTGTGTTTGTGCATCAGCTGAGGGAGAGACATCTGTTGTTGTGCCTGAGGGACCAGAGCAGTTTGCAAGCAGACTATTTCTAAATGATAGACACTGGTGTTCATTGTAGAGGCCTGTTTGTCCCACTAAAGATTGTGTTTAATGATCTGCTTCGTGCGGATCCTTATTTTAGGCAGCCCTGTAGACAAGGACTTGCTACTCTGGTACGTGTGAACTGCGACTTGTTTCCAAGCTCTTTTGCTCAGTTTCTTGAGAGGATGTACCAGGAAGGTACAAGTGGTTAAATTAACCCTTTACTATGTGAGTCATGTTGTCCAGTCATTTCGGGACCTGAAAAGAAGGAAGCTTTGCAAGCAAACCATCAGTTGTAGCTGGATGGAGAAATAAGTATTTTTTTGAGTGTAACAGCCATGGAGAGAAAAAGAATGGTTAATACTTTCTCAACGCTTCAGAGAGATAAACTGCCATACTTTGATTTCTTGAAGTCTTATGATTTCCTGTTTTGTGGAAAGACTTCATTAAATAAACTTTCAAAGTGCTTACAACAGATGTGAGTGTTAATCAATAGAATCAGAAGAAAAACAACTTAGGTATTTGAAAACTCTATAGACCTATTCACAGAAGACAGAATACAGATGCAAGAATGCTTTCCCACTTTTCACAACTTGGATGCAACTCGTTTGTGGAACGGACTCCTGAAAAGAAGCAACAGCTGCATAGTCCGATCCAGGTGTTGCCAGTAGTGAGACAATTGAAAGGGGGAGCGCATCATAGAGCACGGTTATAAAAAACAAATTTCTTATCCAGGAAACATTCCTGGGGATGCTGTTAGCTGCCAAATGCTCGCACGTTATTCAAGGAAACATTTGGCCTGGGGCAGTATGGAGGCGGGTGCTGGAGGTGCAGCCGCAGCAGCAGGACGGGCAGGGGTCGGGAATGGGATGGGGAATGGGATGGGGAATGGGATCGGGAATGGGATCGGGGATGGGATCGGGGATGGGATGGGGAATGGGATCGGGGTTGGGATGGAGGATGCGGATGCCGCCGGCTCAGCCACGGCAGGCGGGGGCCGGGCGCCCTCTGGCGGCGGCGCGGGAAGCGGCGGCGCGCTGTGCTGGATGCCGAAAGCAAGCAGCAGCGGGAAATAACACCTGGCTTGCTCCGAAATGCGCTGGGAGCACTGACGTAGTCTGGAAAATACTGATAAACTGCTTCAACACGCATGGGGCAAGGGGATGCGGTGTTGCGAAGGGCTGCAGGGACGCACGCTGGGAAATGCTGAGCAGCTGCGAGTCTCCTCCAACCCCCGAGCCCTCGGTGCGGGCGGCAGAGCGCGGCTGCCCCGGGCAGGAACGAGCCCAGGCTTGCCCGGAGCTCCGCCGAGAGCAGCCGGAACGCGGGGTTGCGAGGGGCAGCCTGGCCGCCTTGGTCAAAACACATAGCCTGGCTACGAGCCCCCAAAATGCGTGCGGAGGGGTTTGCCCTCGGTAATTGTGTGTCATACCTGTCAGCCCCAGCTGGGTGTGTGCTTCCTCCACGTCCTCTCCAAACTGCGCCTCAGCATTTATAGTGAGAGCACTTTTATCCACCCACCTTGTGTTCCACCAAATATATACCTTGTAAAAACCTCACCTACCTACTACAGGCCAAGTTCTCATTTCTGATGGTACCTGAAGCTGCCGCCTTCCCAGAGCAGGTAAAATAAAACAAATACCAACGAATATATCCAAGGAAGTTCAGATCCAGACATGTACAAGCAATTGCATTTAGAAGTCGTGCTTCTGACAGTAAAGCAATGATGAAAATTTGTAGTAATTAAGTTTAATGTGATTTGCAATAACTTTGTTTTGATACCATTTCACGTGGTCAGCTTTTAACTAAGAACATAATTATCAACAAAATTATCATTATTTAACTAAGAACATAATTATCAATTTTATAATTATGTTCTTAGTTAAACACTAGAACTGTGATTTAAGACACCTACATAGGTACAAGCTACTAGACACCAGTGTGTTTAATGCTTTCGTTATCATCATGTCTATTTCTGAAGCAGTTTCCACAGCCACAAAGTACTCGATTTTCAACGACACAGACTACAGAAGGAACTTTCTAAGCTCAAACATTTCCAAATGTTCCTTTAGGCTGACTGTAAATGGCATGATTCGCTCCCCTCAGACTGTCCCCTAGCAACGAGTACAACCATCAACAAAGCTCCACCATTCATCTGCTGTCTGAAGTGTAAGCTGCTGAGGGATGGGAATAACAGAATTCATGAGGTTACAATACAAGAGTTAAACTCATGGTAATCAGGAAAGAGCTTTTTCTCCTCCTTTGCTTGGGACTGTCGTTAAGCAGCTTTCTTGTAAATATGACTTGACTGTTCATCAACCAACTTCTCAGCTATGGAGCAAGTTTGCTTTTAGTAGACTCTGACACTGTAAACAATGTGTACCCGGAGAAAAAGAAGCTGGTCAGAAGATAGCTTTGGTCCTCACAATATTCGATTCTGAAATGCTGTTTTCAATATTGTTTGTTTAGACAAAAGTGGTAAAGAAATTTGAATGAGAGTAAAAAGAAACAAACCTGTACGTGCTACCAAAACACAAACAAAACCCTAGAAGTATTTGCTAATGTGCCTTGGAACAATCTGAAGGTGGGGGCGGGGGTGGGATGCCGGTGATTTACAGTCTATGGCTGGTATCTGAAACATTCAGAGAGAAACTCCCAGGAAAAAAAAAACAAAACAAAAAACAAAAAACAAAACTAAAAAAAACACAAACAAAAAAACCCAAACAAACCCCCCCCCCTCAAACACACAGGCAAACTAGAATTAACCTTCGGCACATGTTTGTTCAGTGCTGAAATTTAAGCCAGCTGCTTAGGCTCCTGAAGAGACTAGCATAATACAGAATCTAAAATGCAAAGAGAGTGAGTTTGGGCAGAATAAATATCTCATAAACCTCTGAGTCCACAGAAAAAAATAGAGTCAAACACACAGGCAAACAATAAAGTTAATACAAGCAAAAAATACAGGGAGGAAATGAAGGGGCACCAGAGGTTTATGGCTCTTTGCACGAACTTGAAAGCAAAGGAGTACTCAAAATCCCAGGCAAACACAAAATGGTGACATAACATCCTTGACTGAAACCCTTCAGAGAGGCAATGAGTGTCACAGCACTGGAGGAATGCTCATGGGCCTGCAAGAAGAGAGAAGAAATTCATTTTAGATTCATAACCTAAAGAAGTGCTAGAAGCAAAGGCTGATCCTGGTGATCTAATGCAGTGAGCTCATGAGATACAGCAGTGTGGAAACTTCATGTCCAGCAAACCAGGAAAAATGTCCTCTGAAGCAGCAGCAGCAGCAGCAAGGGGAAGGCGTCTTGCAGGTTTTAATAGGTCCTGGTCTGTTGAGAAGGTGATTACTGAAGAGAATAATAGTGTAAATGCTTGGGCACCTTAGCCAAAACCTTGTGTTCTCATCAGGGCAGGGCACACACCCCAGGCAGAAGATTCCCACATATGTTTCTCAGTTTCTTTCCCTTTGTCAGGAAATAAAAGAACTACATCAGCAGCACTAACTGGGAATCATGAGACAAGGAAAAGAACCAGTGGGACCACACTAGAACTGATACTGACTGCTGTAAAGGAAGTATAAAAAACATAGAACAAACTAAAATGTATTAAATAGAACATATTTCGATTGTTTTATTAATATGAAAAAATATTTGAAACTTTAAGTATCAATTCCTATCAATCATAACTAGCAAATGTCCTTATAAAAACAGAATGTAATTTTGAAGGTCCAGCACTTCAGGGAATTTGAGGTTTGACACTTTAGTTTACAAGAGTGTATCAGTATCTATATTGATGACACTGGGGGTGAGGTAAAAATAACAGGCAAGCACAGCCACAAGATTTATAAGCAGCTTTGGGCAATATTTAGGCTGGCTAGAGTTGAAGGAAAGTGTAAATTCATATGGAAGAAAAACACTCCAGCAAGAAGTTAACAAAACCTCATCAGGGAGGTAGATGGCAGCAGGGCTGGGACCACCACCTCTGATACCTACCAGGGGCAGAGCCATTTCTTGGAACAGTGAACAACACGGCAATGAGGAAATTCGTGTCCCTGCTACCTGCTCAAATAGCACCCTGAATTCACTTCTGTGTGCAAGAGTCCCACAGATGTGGGAAGAAGAATTTGAGGAACTAATGAAAGACTCCAGTTTGGAGGGGTTGTGACAGAAGGCACAAAACTAAGGTTGTCCAGTGATAGAGTTAGATATAGTTGTTTTAAAAGAATACAGTGAAAATTGGTGGTCAGTACTTTATGTATCACGTGCACTGACTTAATGTGCAGAAACACAGTATTCTAGCTGAATTATATAAAAATCTGATGTTATTTAGAGAAGGTCAGTGTGGACAGAAACTGACTTTAAATCACACAGATCGGACTTTCTCCCTTAGAAGTGAGACTTTTTTAATTACAGGTGCTTTAGAGAACTGTTATTTGCATTGTAACACTAGTATTTCACAGATCTGGGGAGACTGCAGACTCACTGCAGAGCACACATGGACTCTCCTGTGATGACAATACTATTCAAACCTCATTTTTTAACTAGGCTATTCACATTTCCTACCTGTCTTTATACTCTGATGCAAGACCCGTAGGCAGATTATCAACTAGCATAACTCAGTTCTATCACTATTTGCTGTAGTAGCAGCTGGGGTATCCAAAGAGCACAGAGAGAATCAGACACATGGCAGTGGGACAGTCCCCTAGCCATACTGTGCTATATATTTTACAAAGGCCAGTAGGATGCTGCAAGCTGCCAGACATGAGAGAAAATATTAGCCTTGTCTAAAAACTTGGGAACACGATGTATGGGCTCTGGGATGCACGTACTTCCAGAAGGAATGCTAACCCACACTGGTACACGTGGCCAGGGAATGCTGCTTGAGGCCTCTCAGCTGGGCAGCCCACCTACAGTATCTTTATGCACATAATTTACGCTTGCTTAGAAGATCAGCGCTATTCAGCCCAACTCATCCCCCATCTGTATTACAGATGTACATTTCATGAGCATAGCTCCACCCCGTACCAGACAATTTCCAGATCTCAACCTAAACTACTAACAGTTGCTCCCATGGAGCCATTTCAGAGTCCTGAGACAGACAGATATTGTACATCCCTGGGACATTCTACAGTGCACAGCAAGGCCATGGGTATAGATTTAAGGTCACTGTAAATCAGTGGCTACTTCGATCATTTGCTGGTAGTGTTCTGCTTTTTTAATATTACCTACTGGTTTATATATTATTTTTACATTGTTCATAAATACAATTGGCATACAGAAGATGGCATCTTCCCTCTCCCTTTTTTGCCTTTTTTTTTTTCCAGCAGTCCACAGGGGCTCATTTCAGCTTTCAATTGTTCTATTAATTTACATTAAACCCTCTTAAGATTCATACTCCAGTGAATGTGGCTGCAACTAGAGCAATATCAAATCAAATCTACAAGCTCATCAGGTAGCCAGGCACTGATGAAAATCATAGGAGAGAACCATAGAACAGAACCACAGAACATCATGTGTTGGAAGGGACCCACAAGAGTTGAGTCCAGCTCATGGCTCTGTACAAGACAAACCTAAAATTCAGTAAGTTATGTCTCCCTCACATGAATTAAGACATTAAATTATGGCTCTGATCAAAGGTGGGCATTACAGGCCTTCCCACAGAAAGTTTTCCCGTATCTGCAGCATGCCCACCTGCCCTGCCTCCTTTCTGAATTGAACTACGAGCTGTATATTCCTTCATTTCTTCTGGACGCCAAAAAGAGAAAGTGGTGGAGAACATGCACATGGACAACTTCTCTAGAAACACTACAGTTGTGGCAACTTCTCTTCTTTGAATGCTTGCCCAATCTTACACATAAGCTGTAGGCGACCCGTCTCGTCTCCTGCTTTCACAACTTACCTGGAATGGGAGTTGATGTCCTCAAGGCAGGGCAACTGCAGTGCTGCTCTGGCATCCACAGCACAGCTCCAGGATGCCTCTGCAGCTGTAAAACGGTTGAGAGGGGTAAGGCTGAACTTCTGTGGCCACTCTACAGATGCCAGGAAACATCACTTAGCAAGGCAACCAACTGCATTGTGCCGGGTTGAAAAGGCAGCTGCTTGCCTAACAGTGCCACAGCAGCAACATGAGAACAGAGTCCCATCAGTTCTCCAATTAAACACCTCTGCAGGGATGCAAAAACACAGGCAAACCTGATCTGAACAGTTCCATCCTTGGTACATTAAAAGGACTGGGCCTACTTGGCACTTAATTGCACAATGCCTCACCTGGGTGGGCTATGAGAGATGAATGAATGAACAGCCTCATCTGTGCTGCCAAGCAGGCAACATTAGTGACAGCACGTTCTAGAGACAACTCACTGTTTAGATATACCAGGTTTTAGATCCTTTCATCGTCGTGATACGGGAGACCTCCTTTGTGGTCATGTGCACTGTTAGCCTGAATACAGCCACACTCTGCACACATTAGAAGAAAATCTGGAAATATTCCAGATCACCTGGAATTACTTTCATTAGTGTGTGGGTTCCTTGAGGGACCAGGTAGTCCATATACATTCTGTCTGGTATTCCCAGTAAGTCTAGGCTCAAAGCTTGGAAGTTCATGCAAGGAATTAGCATCAAGTCTTCCAGCCACTGAAGGAGGAGAGGGGCCTGTACGGATGATTCAAACACTCTGGCTCTTGTCTGTAAATACTGAAGGGCTTGCCCTGTAAACCATACTTGAGGGCACAACTGAAATGCAATTAAGATGACTGAGCCATGCTTAGTACAGTATACATGCAGGTCTCTTGGGATGAGGACGAATGGTTTTAAAAATCAGCCGAAAGGAAGATCTAGAACAGATACTGTTTCCTAACATCATTTCTTCCACCTATAAACTCAAATCCACTCTTAAAAAAAAAAAATAAATTATCCATCGCTTCTCGCAATCCCAGTATTTTTTTTTTTCCACTAAAATATATTTCAAGATTTCCATGAATACAAAAGTGAACGTCACTGGGCAAGAGTATACACACCATTCATCTACTTCCAACTTCCATGAGTATTTTATATCAGTGCAGACATGTCCTGTCAGGCTATGAGCATTAGGTAACTGGGAATACAACTAACCATCTAACCACAAGTTAGACAGCATTAAAAGACGTGCAGCCTAATGTTTTATCAGTCTTTTAAAGCTTCATAAAAAATAAAAACTTCAAAAAGTTTCTGATTTCCTGATTATTTTGACCAAGCCCAGTAACCAGTAACTGTAGCATAATACTTCTGTTAAATGTAATGTTTCAAAATCCAAGATTCCTACAACTATTATGAAAGTATCTGAAAGTCTGGAAGACTGCAGCATCAAATACCACAAGATCCAAGCACTCAGGTGCTAAAAGAACAGAAAAAATCTTTAACAAAAGTGTTCCTTTGACCAACTCAGAAGAAGTATTTCCTGAGATAGAGCCTGGAAGATTTGCAGATGACTGTATGGATGAATTTTGAGAGCTTTATGCTCAAGAGAAGTTTGACAGCTTGAGCTGGATTTAGGTTCTGACTAATTAAGAAAACCTGCAAAATTGCAGATTTCCTTGTCACAATGTCTGCTCTGACATCAAAGTTGCAAAAATCAAGTTTCAGACAGTTTGTTGCAACAGCATGGGGACTCAGCCTGCAGCAGCAGATTGTGTCTAATCCTGTAGTGACCATGTGCATAACTCCTGACCTCTGTAAAACTTACTGCTGAGAATTGCCCTATCACAGACATTTCCAATACACTGTAAAAACGCAACCTTAAAAAGTTATTACAAATGAACTCTTTGAGGAAAAGATGGCCAATAATTTCTCCCTAATGCACACTTTTATTTAAATCCAAACTGGCTGGTATGTACCCACAAAGCCCAACCACTGAAGCTTTGCCTTTTGTGGTTGGCACAGAACCCGCCGTGCCATCTACAACGTTCAGAAACGAAGCTTCTACCCTTGGGTGTGACCACCTGCGATCCTGCCTCAGATTCTCATTTCTCTTATTTCTATTTCTATTGATACATTTATGCATTAAACATCATGATTGTTGCAACACTGGTGCTTTGAATTCCCAAAAAGAAATTGGCTGTTGAAAAAAAATGTAAGAAAGGGTCTCACATCTGCAAAGGAACGGAATAAACAACCCTTCATAGGAATCACTGCTGTGCAAAGCCATTCTGCAAGGAAGCAGGATATAATGCCTGATTTCAAATTAGTATTATTTACACTTTTGGGAAAAGGGGAAAGAAGGTGGTCATTGCTTTAGACCAAGTTAATTGCTCTTTTTCAACTGAGTATTAGAATAAATTTCAAAAGATGGTATCCTTGTAAAGAGTTTATTCTATAACCATCTTTTATTCAAGAAAACTGGTATTCCAAAGGGAATCAGAGATTTTTAAAAAATACCACTAATGCTGTTTTCCTTCAGCTTTAATTCTTTCTTTTTTATTTTTTTAAGTCAAATGAGTCAGTATATTGGTATTCCTAATTCATCTATCTTGCATTTTGGTAGGTTAGTTACCATCACTGTTATGCATGATGAAATTTCAGTCTCTTTGGAATACTAATTTCCTATCTATAAGTTTATTTTTTTATTTCATCCTATTTCCCTGATTTTTCTCTCAACAGGTGCTGCTGTAAAATTTAATATAAAATATTTAGTCACAAAATAGTATTGCTTTTATGCACATTGTTGCAAGATTTTTTTCTCCAACAAAAACTATACCATCTTCCAAAAAATCTTCAACATATTAAGAACTGTGATGCAGAACAAAATTACACAGTGTGAAACAGGTACCAGCACAACAGTGAGATTATATTACATCAAAAAATTTTAATGGTCCCAAATATATACTCAACAACTAAGCATACACTCAGGGGGGCAAAAAAAATTATGACACAAAAGTGACCACATCTAGAATTCCACTCAATCTTTAATCAAGAAGGGACAAACAAATCCCCCACCTCAAAAAAAATTTCTGCAGTTTAAAGGGCAAAGGGAACAGATTAAAAAAAAAGAGGAAACTTTATATTCGGCCCTCCCCCGCAGAGGTTTTTAAAACCTGTTGTAGCTTGAGTAAAATGTTCAGAATGTACGATTTCAAAGGCAGGTCTCTTTTATACAAAGAAACTGCTGGCATTCTTAACTAGTGAAGAATTATGGCAAAACCCGCCTTTTCTTCAGAAGTCCCATACATGGTCCAAGAAAGCATATTCTGATTGTAGCAACTGACCAGCCAATCCAGAGTTCCACTAGCAAAACTCCTGCCCTGTTGGCTTTTTTTTTTTCTTTTTTTTTTGTTTGTTTTGTTTTCCATTTCCTTCCCTGAGAAAAGGGCAACATGTGGTCCAAGCTGGAGAGCTCAAAGGCATAAGTCTTTCCCCTAAATGAAGTATTTCTCCTTCTTCTGCTCCTTTGAATTGGCACTTGATTGGCAGAAATCCATTTGTATAGGTTGATCTGTGTCATACACAGTAATTCACAAAAGATTGCTGCTTTGCTGTGGGTTTGTTTTGTTTTTGGAAAAAAATCCTTCCCCAACTGGTAATCTTCTTCAGCAGTTGCCATTATGATGACTCAAGCTTTGCTTTCTTTGACAAAGGTAAAGTTTCCTCTTTATCTTCATCTTCATCATCCTCTTCATCATCATCAGGATAATCTACAAGCCCAACGAGGCCTCCCTACAAAGACAGACCCCATTATTATAATTAAGAGAATGTTTGTACATCAGTAATTCACAATTGCATTGTAACATGATGTTTGCACAGAATATTGCCATAAGTACACTGGTTCAGAAGGTTTTGAATAAAATCATGCAGAACAAAAAGAAATCCTTCAGTATGAATGAAAATGACATTATCTGAGAAATGTTTAAATGAATAAATACAAAATGGGGTTTTACCTATCCAACTGGAAATACTGCCAGCTGAAATTTAAGTAAAGCCAAAGATCTACATGATTTTGCTAAATGTAACTGCAGCTCCATGTGTAAAGACAGTTTATTTTTACTGAGCACAGCTGACTGCATTGAGGAATCTGGAAACATTTCAAAAACAAATGCAGAATATCCTTCAATTTGAATTTTTGAATTATGATACTTTTAGAACACAGTTTGTCTTCACAAAAGTTAAAGTGTGTAGTGATGAAGAATTTTTTTGAATAATGTAATTGAATGATGTGTACAGGTTACAAAGTTTAAGTAACTTGGTCAGCTGAAAATGTATCTTGTATCATTAAAAACTCTATTGTATTGCAAATACCCGCAAATTTAAGATTAGGCAGCTCTGGACCCTTGAAGGAGCAGCATTACCTTCTGAAACCTCCCCTAACTATACTATGTTGCAACTTCTGAAGCATCAATGGCAGCTGTAGTCAACTTTACTCAAAGGTCCTATTAGTTATACAGGTGTGTAATAACAAACACCCAAACCAGAACATTTCAGTCAACTGTATACCATAATACAACTTGAAAAACAATTACATATGTTCTGTACAGTCACATACACGTAACATTGAATACACAACACCTAAAGCAACAACATCAGGTCATTAATGAACAACCCAATTTAAACACTGTTTCTAGTTTGTAACTCTGGCACGTTTTACTCTGAAAGAAGGTAAGATACCTTCTGCCTGAATCCAGGAGTGTTTTTCAGGGCACTGCATGTTCCCCTTTGTAACCTGAACATTTTTCTTTTGTCACCACTACTTGAATTTGTGGAGTCAATACTGTATCCAGTATATTTCATATGTAAAGCCTCCATTTCAGACTCAAGGAATTACACTGTCTGGGAGAGAAAAACCTCTAATAGACTGAATGGATTTGCAAACCAATTCCATCCCTTTTAAAAAGCACTTGACTAACTCATGGGTTATGCAAGCAGTTTCCTCCACAGAGGGATTTAAAGGAAGTGTTCTTAGGTTCTTCCATCAGCCAAACTCTTCTGATCCAGGTGTTTCCAAGAGAATGCAATCCAAATACAAACTCTTAAGCCATGTTGAGTAGAAAAGAAAAACAAACCCTAAGCCCCATTCACCTTCACTAGAAGTTAGGTGAACAAGCAGCATGGTAGCATTACAAAACAAGGATGAATCAGTGTTATTTCAAGACTATCTGACAACTGACATACATACCTCACCTTTCAGAAATGGAAAAACTTGTTATGAAAATAAATTCTCATTATCTGAACTGCACTGCACCAATATTACCTTATCTGCCCTCCTGTTCTGGGAAAATAGCAGTCACTCTACTTTCCGGACTCAGTTCAAACATTTTTATTCAAAAATCTGATAAAATCCAACAGTGTCCAAAAATGTATTTAAAAATGCTAGTTTTGAATAGTCACTCCAAGTTACAATGCTCTTTGAAGTGGCCTTCTTCTTTTGCTTCAGAATGTTCCAAATCAAAACTATAAGTTAGTTCAAAGGTAAAAATGTCACACTTGGGTATTAAAAATTGTTCTGGCTTACAGCAATCACCATCCAATGCAATTTATTTGTTTCACATAGGTCAGTCATAGAATTCTGAACAATATTAGAATGGTGATAGTAGAAATCACCAGATAGTAGAATGGATGTGCAGGGCATTGTGGTATCTACCATAATTTGGCTATGTTTCCAGAATATTTAATTTTATCTGTCAAATATCCCTGTGCAATTTAACATAAGTACAGTGTTGTCTGTATTCCACCGTAAATATCACTGCTAAGAGCAACAAATGGCATCCTTCCTACTTGACCAGTCTGGGCATTAAAAGAGCTTTTATTTCTTTTCATATACAGCAGATCTTGCAAAAAATGCTGAAGGTCAGACAAGAAGTAGACACAAAGCTGTCAGTCCATTACTGCTTAACTTGTCGGGACTCACACGAACTTCAGAGAGATGCAAAAGCAAATTCCTACTCTGTAATAATAAAGTCAACCCACAACCTTTCAAAATTACCTTAGTTGTAATAGCTGCCATCTGAGATGTGCTTTTAGAAACTGATCCAGGTGAGCCAGGAGACCCTGGAGACCCAGGGGACCCAGGGGATCCAGGCAGATTACTTGCAGATGACTGGCTGGTAAGGTTAGATTTTGTACCACTGGAAAAAGAAAGCTTGAAACTCGGGCTCTGACGACCTGAAAGGTTAGTTTTCAGAAGAACTTCCTTTTCTTCACTCTCTTTCACTGGGAAAAAAAAAAAGGCAAAAGTAAAGCAGTATTATTGAGTGAAACATTTAACTACAAATCACTTCACTGTTTGGGAAAAGGCTTAATACTTTATGTATAACTCAGTTAAGTGAGTCATCATAGACTTTTTTCCTTACTACTGTAGCACCTACCAGTGGTTGTCACTGGCCAGGAATGAACAGTTTTGTTCTACCAATGGTATCACCTGAACACTTATGTAGAAAATTTTGAGTTATGAATACTATACATAACATTGAATACATAACACTGAATTATTATACATAACATTCAATACATAACATTGAATTATAACCCAAATAAAACACAGAAAAGCTTGACTATCAGGTAAGATTTTAATTCAAATGCTTTAAGAAATCTACAACACATTTTGTCTCATTCTGCTTCTAAAGACAACAAAACTTTTTGAAAGTATGGTCTACCAAACTGGTGTTGCAATTTCAAAATAAATACATGCAAATCCATCATAACAGTAGGACTAAATAATACAAGTTATGGCATTCATCTTCTCATCACTTACATTTTTTTCTTTCCATGAATTTGCTGATAGGGTCCATAATATCCTCATCATTTTTAGGCTTGTCAGAAGGGGGCACCACTGCCTCTCCATCTTCCATATCATCCTCATCAGTATTAAACCACATTTCCTCCTCATCCTCCAAGGTTCTTGCATCCCTTCTGTACCTGTGGTTTCTCAAAATGGAGCGCATGCTGCAGAAGAGGAAGTTTTAAAAGCTTAGATTCAAAAATCAACTTATATTAATAATAAAACTTCTACTTGACACTCAGGGACAGCTTACAGATCCATACATTGCAGAGCAATAAAACCACCAGCAAATCATTCCCTAATGTGAACCTTTGTATTTTCAATGCAAATATCATTAAAAACTTCTCTGTATAAAGAATCAAATAAAGTACAACTCTGCTAACAGCACATTCAAACTACTCTATCAGTACAAAATTCTGTAGCATATAAACAGCACTATAAAAAGTAATTTTAATAAATCTCACTTAAGTGTTGCATTCAGGCTTGGTTTACCAGTTTGCACTGGTAAATAAAAAGTTCTAAGCCAAAGAGTTTAGAAATGTAGACTTATTCTCTGAAAATACTTTGTAACCTTTTAGTATTCAGGGTGCAACAAGTTAAAAAAAAGTAATAAAAATCTAACTTAAATATGACTCCAGTTTTAAGCGGATACATTGAAGAGAAAGCTCTTTCTCTCTGCCACATCCACCTGTTACAACTTTTGGTCACGTATCAGTATCTTCCATTTTTCAGAACCTTGGATATGAACTGCTACCTCTCTCTCCCTATTTGATATAGTAATCAGTGTTGGTTTATCTCAGCTCCACCTTCCTTTTCTCTTTTCTCACAGAAGCAGTATTATGGTCTTGGAGCACAGGGACAGGGATGTGGCCCTTGAAGAATGGGGAGGAGAAGTGGAAGAGAAACTGAAAACATTTTCATTGCTAGATGTTCATTTTAACAGTCAGTTTCCAACAGCAGCATGAAACTCTTGATGAAGCACTTCACAGTTTACTGGATGAAATTTCATGTTTTTCAGAAAGTGTCTGTTACTGGGATCAAAATGTTAATTATTCAACCTAGAGATCTGCATTACTGAATGTAGGAAAAAGCCAGAAGGGAAAAGTTAGAACATCACAAGCTATTGAGTAAAAATGCTAAATGTACTTTTAATAATAAATCTAGTTGTAAGTAAGTTGTTTGCCAGCATTATCATACATCTATACATACTGCATCATTTTACATTTTATTTAAACTCAAGTTCTGCTAAGAGCACAAACCTACGACTTCACTGGAACTCTAATGAATACTTTTGTGGCCTGTGTCAACAATATGTTGGGCTCCTTCCTTACTGAACTATTCTTTGTTACAATATGTAAATAGATTCTTGTTATCTGTGCATTTTATTATTTCTGGGTTTTCACTTTAAAAATTACATGCACTGTGACAGGACTTGTGCAGCCACTACATAAGATGTAGGAAAAAGGCTGAGCTACAAACCTCTTGAAGCTGTATTTCCTGTTGGATAAACTCATGCAGCACAATCACTTAGCTCTACTTAAGCCAAGAGTAAAACTACAACTTTACTTGCTATACTGGATGGAAATCACTGAAGAAAGCAGCTGGGTGTTCTTTCCCACATACACGTTAATGTAAGCAAGAATCACAGCCTTGGATTTCACAGCTGTTTAAGTGATATGCTTGCTGACATAAGCCAAAATAATAACATCTCACTTTTAACACCTTAGTACTCAAAACTGCAGATTCTGCACATGTTCTTGAAAGTGCTTCCATGTTTCAAAACAAATCTACACTTACAGTCTCATTTTAACTGTACAACTCTCAAATTTAAGTACTAAGAAATCTTGTGGCAGGAAATAAAAGTCTGAAATGTCAAGATATCCTAGTAGGACTAATCAGAATTAATTCTAATGTGTTTTCAAACTAATTCAAGACAGCAAAACAAGAACAGATCTTGCTAACAATTCTTAAGAGTAACTCATCTGTTCACACAAGCAGTCATTCTGTTTTAATGAAACTAGACATAAAGCAAAAATAAATGGAGCAAAAAGGCCTAAACTTCCTATTTTTATACATCTCAACCTTTTAATCTTGAGCAACTGTGTACTAAGGAAGGGAACTTTTGCTATGGCAAACGGAAGGAGCAATTCAAGCTTTGCATCAGATTGCTTTTTACACCATCAGCAAATCTAACGGGGACAAAAATAGCATTCTCTGAAAATTTCTTTCTATGTTCTATCCCTCAGGCATTTTGATAAAGATTATCTAAATATCCACTCCCACAACTAAAATGAAAGGAAATCTGACGTGTAAATTTTTGAAGGAAAAATCCAGAGAATGGTAATTCACAACTGACAGTCTTTCAAATCAGCAGTGGAAATCTGTTATTTAAACAAATCAGCTTGGTAGAGATACTTGGTAGGCTTCTAGCTTCATTAAAGTACTGCACATAAATTTAAGATATGATAAATTAGCATTATGACTGGGGGTCCACCAACTAATGTTTGCTGAAAGTTGATCAAAAGTCTGTAGCAACATATTTGAAAACCACACTTTTAATCAAGTAAATTCAGTAAGGCTTGAGATGCAAGCAGGAGTCTAAATTATCTATATTTCCCAGTATAAGAGAACAATCCATCAATAGTCTGTTAAGAGAATTAAAGCATCAATACGCTATACCTGTCAAGTTTTGGATTATCCTGTCTTTCCCTTTGTTGCTCAAATCGCAGTTTCAGTCCTTTAAATGTCTGCACGTAATCTACATCTTCCAGTGCCTTCCAGTAATTTTCAATTACATGAGCTGTTAATGATTTTATATCTTCCTACAGGAAGAAACAAACATAAAGTGACTTATTTTCATTCAAATAAATTTAATACACTATAAAAAGTATCTGAAATGAGAATGCCATAGCAAGCACTGTATTAATTAACTTATGCAAAAACGAGTATCTAAGTGTAATTAAAAATCTAGAGCCTCAAGTATTTGATTAGCAAAACAGCATAAATTTGCTAGCAGTATCTCCTTCGAAACATTACAGAACCTAAAGCCTGATAAAAACCATACCAAACCCAATCCTAAAATGTCTTTCTACTGTAACAGAGGTATTTTTATACTGATAAGAGAGCACGGCATGCAGTCCTTCAGGAACAGGTTGCTTCAGCAAGGGTGTCCTGTGGGGTCACAACTCCTGTCAGTGACCTTGCTCCAGTGTGGGCTCCTCTCTCCCGGCCACAGCTCCTGCCAGAAGCCTGTGGCCCAGCACAGGCTTCCTGAGGGGTCAGAGCCTCCTTCTTCAGGGCCTCCACCTGCTCTGACTGGGTTCCTCCACAAGCTGCAGGTGGATCTCCGCTCCCCCACGGACCTCCAGTGGCTACAGGGGGACAGCTGCCTCACCATGGACACCACCACGGGCTGGAGGGGAATCTCTGCTCCAACCTCAGCCAGTGGCACATGCACCTCAGAGCCAGCTGGCATTGATTCTATTGAACACAGGAGAAGCTTCCAGCAGCTTCTACAGAAGCCACCCTTTTAGCCACTGCCCACCACTGCCACTGCAAACCCAATACACCACTGTACAAGTCATGACCATATATACAGATGAACTTTTTTCACAGCTTCTAAACCAGTTTTCAATCAACTCTTCCATGATGATCAGGTCATCTTACTCTTGAATTACCTTGAGTCTCAACACAAAAAAAAAAAAAGGTGATCAACACTAAAGATTTCAAGAGGTGACAATGCGTGGTGACTTACTCCTCCACAACTGTCTGCACCCTAGCTTGGCCCCATTTATCACATTTACAGTCTGTACAGCATCTCGTCAGAATCTGGATGCAAACAACAGCAAGGAAATAGTACTGTGCAGACAGCCAAACTGGCATGAATATTTAAGAGACTCCCCATGGAAGGAACTTGGTAGCACTCCATTAAAATAATCAAGAGATTGGTATCTCTTCTGTATAATTCCATATTCCATTGAATTGACATTACAGAGCACAGCTAAATTCGCTGGGTTTGCAGCAGTAGTTTCTAATTGCATTCCTGTCATAACAAGCCCATCCAATCTGCATGATGAAATTTGATTAGTGATGCCTTTGCAAATCTGGGTACTATGAGTACAGTATCAAGTGAATTTAATCATCAAGTAATGGTATTGTTTGAATATAAGAAAATATGTACAAATATGTAATACTGATACAAAACAAAGTTCATATAGATACAATATCATATGGTCCCATTATGATAGCATAATTTAGGGCAAAAGCTAAAAGAAAAGTAATCTTGAATTACAAGACTAAACAATGCAGTAATTATCTTCAGCATATAATAGCACTCACCACTCTGATAAATTCAAACATCTCTATTATGGCAGAGTTCATCAGATTATAACGGGAACCATTATTTAGAAATGCTTTGACCACGGGTTCAAACAAAAAACTTTTCATTATGTAACGGTTGTAGAATTCATCCTTTAGCCCAATTATCTTTCTCTTGAAACGAAGGGCACCTGAAACACATATGTTGTCAAAAGAGTTTTTAAATTTAAAAGCAAAATTGCAGAAATTACTCAGCATTAGTTAGGGCAATTTAGAAATTACTCAGCATTAGTTAGGGCAATTTACAGTCTCAGTTCATATACAGCAATACATTCAGTCGTTCTCTGCTTCTCAACAGTCTTGACTATACTGCTGAAGATCACTTACCTGTTCTATCATAAAGAAATCCTTCATCATAACTGTACCAATGAAAACACCTCTGTTTACTGAAGAATTCATATAGTATTGTTTAACTATAATACTACTAATATAAAAATCTATTTTCAATTTTTTAAATTACTTATGGTAAAGGTAAAACATTTATTCAGTAAAAGAACTCAGAAATTTGCTTATCATCCCTATTATTCAAATGCTTGGGTAGATTTAATTAGTTCTATCTAATTAGAATATAAACAATCTCATTTTAAAATTGGTAAGTGACTTTTTATTCACACACATAGTAAGGCAAAGGCTTGATTTACAACCAGTTTAAAGTTCTTTCTGAAACTCCAAAGTGTACACAAGTGACAGAATGTCCATGCATAAAGAGAAAGTACAGTATCACACAGCAGCACATTTTGCTTAGCAACCATGTGAACAGGTTATTTGGTTACAAATTGTAAAATGTACTTGTTGTATGGTACTGCTCAGTCAACTTAAGGCTTTGTTTTTTTAACTCTGTGTGCACAGCAGATTTAAAGAGAAAATCTCCTACTTGCCTCCAGAATTAAGTCTGGTTTGACACTAGTGAGCTGAGCATGGTCAAGAAACTACCAGTCTGAAGAGCAGCACACTGAACTTCTGCGCAGTTTAATGCAGTCAGATAGTCACAGCTCTAATTAAGTACCTCTGATAATTTCTACTAAAAAACCATCAAAACTTAAAATGTTCTCCTAGTATATTCAATATTGACATACCATCTCTTCAATTCCCCTCTCCATTGAGATGAAGCAAAATCCTTCTTTTTTTTAGTATAAAAATGTATCTAGAAATGCAAAATTATTTACTAATAGTAGCTGATATATCCATAATTTAGTATGAGAAACACAGACTCTAATGGCAGGATTTCTGTGTTCAGTCAAAAATTGTCATGATCTATGAACAGTTTTTTCCCAGCAGAGTGAAGATATGTATCAGTTCATATCCACAAAATTCTAGTTTATTCTTTAGCTTTCAAACTTACACAATGCCAAGAAAGCATGCTTTGAGGCCATGAGAACGAGTACCCTTCGCAGGATATCTTTGTTAATGATGTAGTTTTTTATGTGATAGGTATGATGTTCTACACAGAAAGTTAGCAATTCCAGTATTAATGCCAAGAGTTGGGCTGTCTGAAAATCATCTGTAATAAAAGAAAAGCAAAATAATTATATGTATCTGGAATACTGCCTTCAAAAGCCTAACTTCAAATATCCAACTGGACTCCAGTAAACATTTCCAAGTTTTTTTATTTTCTCACAGACATTTTATGGAACATGCTGCAGAATATGTTTAGTCTTTAAAATAGAAATTGAACAAATTTGTTATGGATTGAGTATTTTCTATGAATAAAGATATGGCAGGAAACTTTCTTAAAATATGGAATCAATTACATTTTTCTTAAATTGGTGTTTGAAGGCTCAGAGCACAGAACTTAACCCTAACACAAGTAGTCAAGCTTATTTAAACAAATCACATTATGATGTCTACCAATCTAGATCATAAACTATTGCCCCATATGCAGTGTCTTGACTAAGTTTACACCAAAAATGTGATCTATAATGTCTTTTATCTAAAGTAGTAGGCAAGAAATATCTCAAGGTCTTTTAACACTTGTAGTAAGAACTGCTGCTAGTAGCCTGCATGAACAATTACTTCATCACTGATCTCTGCTTTCTTAGTCTGCTGTAGAAACAACACTCTCAAATTCAGCACACCTTCCCAGGGGAAATGTTGCAACATTTCTAGTAATTCCTGATGTTAAGAAACCATTTAGACATGTTTAGAGGTCTATGTCAGTGAACTGCCCTATGAGTTTCTGAATATTGTACAAATATTTTATTTTTTGCTAAAGTCAAATTTGCAGCAAATGTTGTTCACTTCTTAAATCAGGTCCCTCTGCAGAGTTTTGCACTTATGCATTATTCAAATGACTAAATATTGAATCAGCATTCTACTTTGAACTATGTTTCGTAATCTCAGAGTCAAATTTTTTGGATGGAGAATGTCCTTTGACAATTATTCTAAACATTGACATTCAACAGCCTTGATGTATCCAAAATCCAAAGTGTCATTACCTTTGCTAGGCTTGTCCTCTGTAGTATTGGCCAATAAAGGGGCTGTCAGAACATGCATACAATGTTTGTAGAAGAAACCCAAGAACTCTGTCTTTTCTGTTTTCTAAGGAATGAAAAAAAATATGTAACACATACCATCAAATACCCTAAAAAATCAAATGTTATTTCATTTGAAGGTATTTACTTACATTGGCAGTGGCAAGCATATTTTCTGGATCAACTAAAGTACGAAGCAAACCCATGAGTAGCACTGCTCCTCCAAGTTCTGGGTCTGTGTCACAAATCATGTGTTCTATAATGAGGTTAATGAGTAATATATCCTAAGAGGGGGAAAAAAAATAAATTCAAATGTTACCCCCTTGTGCAAATCTGAAATTATACAATGCATCAAGTATCTGTGAACAGGGGAACTCATCTCACCTAACAGAACTCTAAACACAGCAGTTCAGTGTCCTGTTACCAAATTCCAAATTACTTCTTTGAAACTAGGGCTCATGACATTCACAGTCATAAATATAAACCAGTAACTTCAAAGCCCAGTAATTTCAAAAACAATACACCCATTTCTGAGGACTCTTTACTTACATCATCATTCTGCTGCGCTTCCTGCATGACAAATTCTCGTACCATGGATGGGTTGTATTCAACCAAATATGAGAATATATCAGTGGCTGCACTTCGTACTTGTGCATCATCCATACCCTGGAAAAGTCAAATAAAATCATTTTGTTTTCTTGAAAGGGTTAAATGGAACCAGAAAACATACGGCTTTAATTCCTTCTCACAAATCACACCTAACTATTGCTAAAACCATATTCTAAAACTAAGTCAACTCTTAATTCTCTGTAAATTTGAAAACAGTTGGACAAAATAAATTTTATGGTTTCCCTGCCCTTTGATCAATTTCCCTATTGTCTTACTTATCTGGATACCAAAGAGAAAGCAAAGCTACGAAAATAAATAGGAAAACAAAAACTGAAGAATGGCAGGGTACTTACCAATGTCATATTGTAAAAGCTTTTTAAGTTTTACAAAAATATTTTGAACATTCTGACTCTTAAGCTAGGACAAGCCAAATGAAGCAAACAAAAAGAAATCCACTTGCTGAAGTTTGTGCTGAAGTTACTTTTTTAAAAAGCCTCTCTGAAGATAAACAAAACCGTTGTGACAAACAGAATTAAAATTACTTACCAATATGACTTCTAGT
Source organism: Irena cyanogastra (assembly GCA_013397155.1). Taxonomy (NCBI): domain Eukaryota; kingdom Metazoa; phylum Chordata; class Aves; order Passeriformes; family Irenidae; genus Irena; species Irena cyanogastra. The sequence goes on from VWZV01010778.1 coordinate 21,742, forward strand.
GCAGGCAGTATGCCCATATTTGACAAAGTTTTGAAAAATGCATCTCTGTTTTGAGGTTGCAGTGTTTGTGAGAATGCACAAAACTCTTTCAGAAAATTTACCTGAAAACGAGGAATATACTAGTTTAGTAATCTAAAAAAAAAAGGAGTCACATGTCACTTCGTGGTAACTGTCACATTTTTTACACATTTCTTACCAATTCCTGTCTTTTCTCCTCATCTGTGGCTTCATCTGTTAGCTGTGCAAACAAGTCTGTCAGAAATTTTTCATCTTCCTACAAAAGCAAAACAATACCATTTGTTTATTCGACAATATCAAAAGGCATCCAAGTGTAATATAAAGTTCCTCTAGACCATGCTTCCTGGAATGAAGAGAACATATGTTTGTATACTGTAATTAATCACACCAGTATCAACTTTCTAATTCAATTTCCAAGTAAATTAATATGTATCTTGTTTTTGAGCTTTAATCATGTTCAGCATCCCTCCACCCCCGAACAATTGACTGTCAATTACGACATTTGTTTCATTGCCTCCTAGTTGCTCTTTTCCTACTTTCTACTGTAACTCTCATTGTTTTGTCTTTGACTTCTTCAACTTCCTTCCCCCTTGTCACATGCCAGTCCCCCTAAATCACACTACCCTTGGTCAGCTGTTTACATACATTTATAAACAACATCTCCCACACAGCCCTACACAGATGCACACGTACATGCGTATCTTTGGAATGTTATTAGATCTCTGGAGCAGAACAAAAGCAAGGACACAATGAAGGGAAAGCTGCCTAACAGCAGGAATGAGGTGAGCTTCCTTCCCCCTCAATGTTGTGAAAAGGGTGAATTCTAGACACCCAAACCAACTGTTCGTATTACATACAGAATTTATTGGACATTCTGGCTGACAGCAACCAAAACCCATTCCATTATTCCCACATGGCTGTACCTTAGCAAAACTACAGACAGCTGCAAACATATATACAAATGTGTATTTAGAAGAAGCAATATTTAGCTTTCCACAACCTTTACAGTCCTAACAACTAGGAGATTATTAAGACAGAAATAAACCTTCTCCCATCCTTTTCCCAATAGTATGCAGTAGTAAGGCAGCACTTGCTTGAGAAACATTCCAGTATATCAGGTACTAACACATTTTTTCGAAAAGCTGCCACTGTTGTTTCTTGTGAAGTCAGTAACACATGGATGTGCACCATCCCTCCTTCCCAAAACCACAGTGCCAGAAATCCAAGCTGCTTTGCTCATGCATGCACTGCATAAAGCAAAACCATGAAAGTACTTAGATACACACACAAAATTTTTTTTATGTTGTGAATTATGTCAGTATCTTACCCAGGCTCACCACACAGCCTTGCTGAGGAAGAGAGTACCTCAGTTCTGATAGCACACCATGCTATGGCTGCTACAATACTGCCACAACACAATCAGCATCTCTATACGGCACTGCACAACACAGATAAACCCAAAACAGGTTTGGGTTTATCTGTGTTGTAACACTGCACTGTAAGATAAACCTTATATTTAGAATATGTCACATTTTCTCTTGTCTGATGCTGAGCTGTGCTCCTAACCTGACCCAAGAGACAATGAAAAAGAGTGATTTCTGGACACAAGTTCAGGTGCTGTTTCTGTGACTGCTTCAAAATCAAAATAGAAGGAGGTAAGAGAGGCCTCATCTGAAGTATACCAAAATTCACTCTGGAGGATCAAGCACAGATGTAAATTTTGACTTCCAGATATCAACAGTGAAATATGTTCAAAACAACTATTGAAGTATTTGATTTCAAGAAACATACCTTAAGCTTTGATGGGAGACTGCAAGGGTGTTTGACTACCTGCTATCCAGCTGTTACATGATTTTCTAAGTTTTCTGTTCTAATATTTAACTCATTAGACACCACAGGTAACCTAAGTAACCCACAGTAGACATACTGACGTATTTAGTCGCTGAAATAAAAAAAAACACAACCCAAACAAAACAAAACCCCACAAAATCCAGTTCTTTTGAAGAATATGCAGCTTCTTTTCCATGATTAGCAGTGCATTTAAGAGAAGGCCACATAGTTTGATTTCATTTCCCTTTTTTGCTATTTTGATCAAGATGTAGAACTAATCTTATCTATGAAAACTATTCAGAAGATGCATGCTTATCCCCAGTTGGGAAGCATAACCCCTATTTCCATTCTCACTGTGAAAGCAACTTTTTACCTCTTCCATGATAGCTGAGAGTAAGGGCAAGTCAACTATCTTACAGTGATGACTGTGAAAAAATCATAAAAACTTCAGCAGCAGATAATCACGGCTCTTTTACATATGTAAGAGCCATAAGCAGGTAAGTAGTGTACCTCTGGGGGAAAAAAAAAAAGTATACAATATTACCCAGAGCATCAAACTGAGGGTTTCATGTTATGGAAGAAGGAGACACCTTGTACTGTTGGTGATATCTGGTTCTCATTTAAGACCCACTTCAGTGTCCCAGGGACAGAGTCAGCTGGGGAAGCTGCACATCTGGCACTACATGGCAGAGCAGTACAGGTAGGAGCTAGCTGGGCAGGAAGGCATGGGCAGGACCCCAGCTCAGCTCTCTGACCAGATTCCGTCACATCCCTGACCTATCCAAGATGTGATTAGCTGGAGCAGAGGGCAACCCACTCACCCTGGTACTGGACTTGCAAACCTATGGGATTTGTAGCAGGAACCTAAAATTGGCAACTGATAAACACTTCAATGCTGGCACTCAATGTTTCAGGAAGAATGTGCAGAAGTTCAGTACATAACTGTTTTCCAACACTCCAAATATAGACTACAATACAGTATTTAAAAATTCTGCATTAAATATAATACTGAAACATATCTCCATATCATGTACTCTCCCAAACCCCATTAAATACCTTGTACTTTTAAATTAACAAGATTACCTGAAATCTCTAGGCTCCAGAACAACCATGACCTATTTAAAATCAGACAAATTAAGATGGATCTGAGTGATTGAAACATTCCACCCTTGCATGGATAATATGCAGTAAATGGCACTTATTCCAAGAAAATAAAAACAACTTATTACTAACTTCACACTTACGGCTTAGCCCCGAAAAGTATTTAGCATTTATCTCATTCCAGATGCTTAATGAAAGGCAGACAGGCTGCTGCTCATGAGAAAAGACCCAAGCCTCTCAGATATATAGAAAAAGTGTCATTGCAAAGAACATTCTAAATACAAGATTCCCTCTCTCAAGGTGTAAAATTACTGACAAGGGCAATATATCTAAAGAAACATTCCTGAACAATACTGCCAAGACACGTGGAAATGCAGTCTGAGAGCAGAGTTCACGTATTTCAGAAGTCACAAAGCACCAACACAGAACGATAGAGTTACACGAATTTAAATGGTTTTTTTTTTCAACTTGCAAAAATCCCTCGAAGTATGTCTATGAACACAGCACAAATACATAATTCTTTGCAGTATGTGGTCTTTTCACACAGACAACTATCAAAATACATTTAGCTGTACCTTAGAAGCGGTGAAGGTCACAACTGTTTTTCAAGAAAACCAAACTGCAAACAATAGTTTATGATGTAATTGTGGATTCTAGGTACTTTCCCCAGGCACAGAAATGATCAGAAGTGCAATACTTAAACTACATGTATACCAGACACTCAGTATATTCATTTATGCTTTTCAAGATCTAAGTAGGTGCTTCTAGATTTAATACATTTCAAAGCATACATACACATAATGAAGATAAAAACAAGCCAGGCCAATTACTCATTCAATCATTTATGACTTTAAAAAGAAGAAAACCCACCAATAAGCTAGGGTCACAAAAAAGGACACGATTTACATTTGTGCTTCAACTTCCAAAGTAGCCCTCCTCCTCCTGAAAGGCACTTAAAAAAAGGACTGTTCCAAACCAAGCCTCTCTTAAATGTAATTAATGTTCAGTTATCAGGTATTTTTGTGTCTGTGATTACAGATAAATGAATAAAAAATACTTTTCTCAAAAAACAAAAAAATTAAAGAAACTCAACACCACCTGAACTGGAAAGAGAGCACACATTCCATCCTATATTCCACCTCCATATTCATTCGGGGCAGAAACAATATTTTAGCCAACTAAGTGAAATTTTCATAAAATATTACTAGCAAACAGATAATTACCGCTTCAAACACACATTCCTTCCTGCTACCACACAAAAGATTTCCTAGTTTAAAATCTCCTTTATTTCAGACTGCCTTTCCCCACATGCCTTCACCATGCACTTCCACTTGAGTTAACATGCTGGAAAAGTAGCAAGATCCACCAAGTAACTTTCGTAGTTTCTGAACAGATGAAAAATAATTTTCTACAACGAAGAAGCTGATCCCAAAAATCACGAGCATGCACCACTTGCAAATGTCTTTCACCAAGTAATTTCCCCCAGAAAGTGGTATCCTTTTACACTCCATGGCAAGGTGAATTTTGCTGAAAGTAAATCTCCAGTTATTCCTGAGCCAACTACTCTAAGAAAGCAGACTGGATTTGGGCAAAACTACCAGCATGCACTAACACAACTCTTCCTCCAGAACAACTACAGAAAACTATGTTTGCATCCACAGGACTCTGCTAAGAATAAGCAACTATCTCTGAAACCACTTTCAAAATTAAAACCTGCCTATCATTACACATTAATACAGTAAAATATACTGATACACCTAAATACCTGCAATTTTTTAGCTCTTGAAAAGGGATATAGGGACTATCAGTAATATGACTTCTGTATTTAAAAATTCTGATTTACTAGTACAGTAATACCATCTGATCACTGCACTACCAGGCACAAAAACTATTTTAATATATGTCCAATTTTCCCCTTCTACTCTCCACTTTCCTGAAAACTAAAGACCTTGAAGTCTAAATGCATACACCCAAAAGTAATCCTAACAATACTCTTTACTCTAGAAGATAAAGACATCACATGATCTAGCTGGCAAAAAGAACACACCAATGAGAAAAGGGAGAGACAACAGAAGGAAATAGTGTTTGCTCACTCTATGGCGCAGTTTTGCAAGATTTTTTTTTTTTTAATGAACTAGTTAATAATACAAAGGGAAAGAACTGGTGGCCTCCAGTGTGCACATTAGTATATATTTTTTTTAATTGCAAAAGAGCGTCATATAAAGCAAGAAACACCACTTACCTGTCCCACCCCCACTCTCAAAACTTGGCCAACTCCATGTTTCAGCAAGTTTCTTGGTGGCTATGACATCTCAAGACTACAACAGGCTGGACCCCAAGCAGTAAGAGCATATTAGGAGGGGCTGAAATTGCAAAAAAATATACCTCTTTCATATCTTACATATTGTGATTGAGAAAATCTGTAATTGAGTAATTTTCACAGCAGTTAATTCTGCAATCTGAGAATACTGTTTTCATGGCTTTACTATTCATCATGCAACAACAGTATCTAGTTTACTGAGATGTTGACATGCTCACTTAAAATTACCTATCTTACAAAATTAAACCACAAACAAACTTACCTCTAGTTCTCGGAAAAGCCCATCAATACAAGCACATTCTTATAAAGCTTATGAGAAAGTTAACCTTCACGAAGAAGGAAGGACGAATATGGTTCATAATCCTAATGCCAAAGGTTACCTATTTTCTATTTTTGTTTTTAGCACAAAAGGGCAACAGTTATTTTACCTACCAAAGAAAGTAAAATGATTGAAGCAAGTATCTTCCATGACTACAGAATTTATTTTTTTTAAACACATGCAAAGTCTCTCTATTAAAGCTGAACTCTAAAACTCTGAAGAATCAGCATATTTGCATCTACAATATCAATATAACTGAAAAACTGACTTTAAATGTCAGTGACTTTCAATGGCTGTAAATGGCCTATCTTGACAGTAAATGCCTTAAATAAAACACAGTGGTAGTTTCGAGTAAAGTCACTCAGCTTGTCAAGAAGCATAAGACACAATCTGTACAGTCTTGTACAAACTTCTATTCACCTCTCTGAAACTACAGTCTGGCTGAGTTAATTGAGATGAGAGTACTGTAAGGTGTCACTTTGGTTAATACACAGCCTGACATGGGAAGGTCTCGTTACAGCTCACTTTTTTCCCATGATGGAGGTAAGAGCCTCTTTGCCATTCCTTCATAGCCAGAGAGAGAGAGAGAAAAGAACAGAATACCCAATAACTCAGTTGTAGACATGAGAGTTGCAGGATGTCATGGGACATCAGTTACTCAGGGACCTCACTTTTATCCTGCCAAGTGAAACTTCCCAAAAAGCGATCTCTTTTGTCACATCCTCAATGGTCCAAGAGAGACAACCTGAAGTCAACAGCAGAGGCATTAAAAGTCCTTATTATTCATCTACTAAGAACTGGACACTCGTCCACTGTTGCGGCGTGTTATTTACCTGTGTTTAATGGATTTGTCCTTGTTCCCTAAGTGCTGTGTAAAATGGTTTATCACCCAAGTTTCCCGCCCTTGTCACCTGTCCCTCACGTTATCCCCTCCTTGTGGGCTTACCTAAAATACTGTCTGTCAATGTTCCCCTGCCCCTTTTTCCAGAGAGTTCCCTGTCCCTCAAACTCCTACCCAATCTGAGTCTCCCTAGCCCTGCAGGGGTCCCCCTCTACCCTCGAAGCACCATTGGTGCATGTGACCTGCCCCCCTTCTCCCTCTATCTTGATAGGCTTCTGTGCAGTTACGTAATCTCCTTTGCTCCACCTATATATTGCTATGATTGGCTACCTTTGTGTGTCCACCCACTGGGCGGGCACAATTTAAAGCCAGTCGCACACAGTATTGGAGGCTCTTGTCAGCCTCGCCATTTGTTAGGTCCGTGCTGTTCCTGGTCTCCAGATAAACTGGGTTGGATCCCCAGCTACAAGAGTCTCCTTCGCTCTCTCTTACTGGTCCTCTTGTCAACGAACCTATCTGCAGGCACAGGCCTTGTGAGGAGCTACTAGGAGCCCCTGTGTGCCCTAGTAGTTCCCCCTCTCACATTGTTGCCACCTCTGTGAGCTAGCCTGGGTTTGGAGAAGAAGGTGAGCAGCAACAGTCCACGGCTTCCAATAAACTACCATGAGGCATCCCAGAGTCTTTTCAATCAATAATGACCTCTAAGAGAAATCACTTCTTAAGTACACATGTAAGGTTAGTGAACACCTAGATCTCAGAAGATCTAAAATAACAAATGCCAACTAGACATCCTTCTTGAAGTAACACCCTCTCCACACGCACTAAGTATTGTAATACCAGCTACAGGAACTCATGATGTTAAACCACACACAAACAGAAGAAAGCTCTTAAGAATTAGTTATAGAAGAGAAAGCAACAAAATCAGTCTTTTAATTCAGTTCTTAGAGCATTGTTTATTCTGCATAAAGAAAGAGGAAGGAATAGTATCATATATTTTATACACAGACTGTAGGAACGGGATGTGAAATGAAACTAGAGTGCAGAGATTACAGAAAAGTACAACCTGGCCTAGTGCCTCATGAATAAATAAATGCCAGGTAAGTAGGCTGAAACCTTTAGAGCTACATTGCAAGAACTTGAAAAATCAAGCAACTACTCAATCAAGTCTCAAGCCTTTTAAACTCTTAGAAATGCAATGGACACATAATTTCTAAGTCTTTTTTAATTCCCTCAAAACCAAAAACTGATCAACAATGTCAAATGATTTCTGACAGATTCTCACCTATAAACTCAGGGAGTTCTCCCTCCTTGCTAGAGAGCTGTACATAGTAAGTACTAGGAAATGCAGGATAGCACAGGGTGTATTATCTTTTTTGTGTATTCTCATTCTGGGCTCCTCAAAGCTGTGGAAAGCACTTCAACAATTCCAAACGTTTATCTAACTTTGAAATGCAATGTTAATTCTTTTGGCTCCAACATAGACAAAGTATACTTTATTCTCAACTACAGAGAACAGTAGTGAAGATAATGTTCAAAAATCTGTTGTCACATAATAAATCAGTATCAGATCTGAGCCTTTATTTCAACTGTAAACTGCAACAAACACATCCGGAAACAACATCAAAACCTTGATAATGTAACTTAAACCTACCCTACATCTATTAACCTAATGCAAGTTGTAAGAGACAGAAAAAAGGAAATTCATCAGTCTCTAGCTCTCAATAAAGTTATCTCGGGATCTCTGGCAAACACACCCTTAATGATTTTGCAGGATCAGGCCCTCTTTTCCTTGCCCAGTTTTCTTTTTCAAAGCTCAAGATCTCTCTCAGAATCAGACACTGCCACCAAGACTCCTGAAAAATTGTTCCCCTCCTCCTCCTCAAGTTAAAATGTATCATCTTCAGAAATTTGCTTTTAGCAACCCTTGCAAAGAGGGCAAGACATTTTTGAGACAACAGTCATACTGGATGCTCCAGCTGAGACCCCTTAAATGAGTATTTTTCAACATTCTCTCCAAGTCAGACTTGAAAACTTCTTTCAAATTGGCAACTCCAAAATGCTTAAGGCCTTCTGACTGTTTCAGATAAGCAACAAGGACACACATCCAGACATGAACTGTTTGGTTCACCTGAGCATAAACTGGGGCCTGGTACTACTGAAGATGCCCGAGGTGTTTCACCTGACAGATTAAAACTCCAAGAGAGTGGATTAAGTAATATCAGTATTCTGATAACCAAGTGCGATGGAGGAAAAGTTGTGAGGCCTAGTTTTCACAATTATTTGCTCTATGAGCTTGCAAAAGGAATTTTCATTATCCTTTGCTATATATTTTCCATGAAATTATACAGGGTACATCCTGAAAGTCAAACTGAATATGATTGAAATAATCAGTAACATCTAACACATTTCTCCAGATCAGACGGCCCCTACAAAGACAGTGGCTATTCATTTATTAAACTCGGGGAGAAATAAGATTATGATAATTAACTTCTACAAACCAAAATACATGTGCTGTAACACTTTGCTGAGTTAGCTGAAAGCTCCCCTTACAAAGATGTGCCACCAACTTCTAATACCGTTCAGAAAGTTCATGGGTTGGTGCAGAACACCTAAGACACTGGTAAGCTATGTAAAGCATCAAATAATCTCTTTACATTGCCAATAAGACATATTTCATGAAAAACTGGTAATCCCAAGCACCGTTATTCAGGGATATATTCAGACAAACTAAGAAAACATTCAAGCATCTAAAGTGGTCTTATGTTCTGAATCTGTACGTTCCAAACAGCTAATTTAGTTTACTTCAAAATTAGCAACAGCTGCATTGTGGTAGGAGATTATATTGTGCAATTTAGGCAAAGTGATTTCTTTCATGGTAACATGACAAAAGATATCTCTAAGTCTAGTGTCTAGAAAGTCCCAAAATACAAAAACAACAACCCTCAAAACTCCTATTAAAATCAAGGATTCAAAGTGCAAAAAGTACTGTTCATTCCAAAGAACCTCATTCAATATTCTACATGTTTCCTCCGTTTTAATCAGTTACAGAGAATCAATCCGAATCCAGAAATTAAGGAACGTGTATTTGACAACTCAGTACTCAAATCTATGCCTATTCTGTCACATTCCACAATCACTTACAGAATCACAGAAGTGAAGGTTCCACCCAAGCACCTCAATCTTTGCAGGAATAATCACCCAACTTTCTTTGCCCAAGCACAAGTGAGAGACCATGAATTTTTGAAACTTACCTGTAACATGCCAACTATTTCCACTTTATTAAAAAAGATGAAAGAATGAAGTGTTGATAGCATATTTTCCTCAAAAACTGAGGGAGTGGGTAGGACCATATCTTGAATATACTGTACTCTGTATGTCTGATGTATTTTTTGCTTCAGCTCTGGATCAGATATAGGTATCACCTCCTTAAATTTTGCTGTTTTAGTCAGAAATTCCCTGTGTTTCCGTGACTGTGATAAAGACGGATCATATTCTAGGCATCCAATTACATCCATTATACATTCCTCGGAAAACATGACTTCAAAAAGTGCAGTTCTGTTCAAAAGGAAAATTCCCTTAATAATTTCATATAAGTGGTGTAGTCCTTCAATGTTCTCCAAGTCTTCGCACACATGAAAAATTTCTAAGAGCTTCTTAATGTAACCCTCATTTTCCAGTGCTAGTGCGAGTTTTTCACGACGTAACGGTGAAGGCAGCGAAGATGCCACAAGCTCTGCGATTTCTTCTAGACGGCTGAGTTCACAGGATGGCAGCTCTAGACCTGGTGATGACATATCATCAAAGCGCTCCTCCTCAGATTCATCGACAAGATCCTGAGTAATATCGACAGAAGGGTCTTTGCCTTGAACCTGCAAAACAAGATGCGTCAAAAAGTGCAGCTTAATTTTACTGTTATTTGAATGCTTTTTAAAATAAATATCACACATTTTTTCTTTGTATGGGCAAAATAGAAATGCAAATCTAGTCTGATACTGAGTATAGCTGGTTTGGAAAATAAAAGACTTAATGAGAAGATTTCTTTAAATAGAAAACTTTATAGAATGGTTTCTACATTAGACATTTATTTATTTTTTAAAAATGGGAGGAAGAATAAGGAAAAAAACCTCAATTTTCTGAGTACTTAAAATAAAAACAGAAATTCACAATTATTAATATGGATGGCAACTTAACAGACTACTGAACTAAGCTGTTTGTTTCCAGTCTTTATTCTCTGCAGATAGATTTTCAAATGCAAATCACTATTACATTCTTCTAGTGACAGCTTTAAACATTTATCTATAGGCTATTAACTGCTCTTGATGCTTTTCAAAGCTTTCACTACCTCAAACAGAGGAGAGAGGCCAGTCTTGCTAATTTATCTGTTGTTTTTAGTTCTGGAGAGCTGCAAGTCAAAATCTGTTACTGTGCACTTTCTAAATACTCAACAGAGACACAGAATCTTCCCTTAAGAACAAAAAAGCTCAAGTGAACATTGACAAAAGAATAGTGGAAAACTGTTAGAAAAATAATGCACAGGACTTGCAAAGATCTCTCCAGAGATATGAGGAAATTGTGGAAAGTATGAATTAGTAAAAAAATGCACACATGCTTGGGCACCAGAGTGTATCAGCTCTAATGACAACTTAATTTTAGCATCTGCTTGGAGTCTGATGTCAAATCCAGAGAAGCACTGCTGTGCAGAACAGTAGAAGGTGCTGTTGTTTTTAATCTTGAAATTCGGCAAAAAAACCCTGGGAGAAATAATGCTTCATTTATAACAGCAAGCCTATACTCCGAATGCTGCTTAACCCCACATACTGTTCTGCTTATACAGCAGAAACCACTTCTCTACAAATGGTATCAAAGCTTTTCTTTTAGAAGAAGTTTTAATGACTGAGGAAGCTTAAGAGCTATAAACTACACTAGACACAATTACGAAGCATAGCCTCAAAACAGGATATAAAGACACTGGTTTCCTACAAAAATATTAGATCTTTACACAAGGTTGAGGAAACTGGGCTTCTTATCTGGGTGTTTCCTAAGGACAAAACTTCCCCCTTTCCCTACTTTGTTTCTGTCCCCAGCTTTTGGGGGACTGCTCAGGTTCTTGGAAACGTTTCTGTACTTATTTACATAAGCAGTAAACTGCTGAAAACACTAATTCTTAAAAAAAGCAATAATCTATACACATGTAATTGAGAAACCAGATTTCTTTGGCTTTGTTTCTGAAATCACTAAGAAGAAACACACAGTAGGGAGAGCTAGGTGTTTGTTAAGAACAGAGAGAGATTTAGAGTAATTTAGAGAAATCCCACATATTGTAGCACAAAATTAAGGGAAGTTGTAATGTGTGGAAAGGAAGAAAAAACCCAAACAAGAACTGAGAAAGTGAACTAACATCAGTGAATATATTGATTAAACTCTTTTGAGTCAATAGTTAATGCCCGAACAAATATTATTCACAAACAACACTGATTCAGTGATTATACAGTCATCTGGTTGTAGTGGTAAAACATATATTAAAATAAATACATGCTACATATATACTGTTTGATTTCTTAAAATATTATCTTTAAGGTGATGATACAAGGATGGAGCTATCTCCTACTACCAGATCAATCTTACATAGCCCAGAAACATTTACATGGAAAAAACTTCTGAGAGAAACTCAATATTCCCCTCACCTGAAGCAGAAGAATGAGAAATGCAGAAAGAGAAATGTAAATAAAAAAGTTTTATTATAGATATCATATAAAAATTATTTATTGCAGTATATTCCAGAAGAAATACATGATAAAACTCAGTAAGAGCTCACATACATTCTTCTCTCTACAATAAAACTTCATAGGTAATCTTTTCCCTTATGGCTACCCTGAAAAAAGTTAATTATATTAATTGTTAGGCAACTTTTTAAGCACTCATTTTGAGCTACACTTTCTTGGGCAATAACAGAGCTTAAAAGTTAAGTAGAAAGACCTGAAAATGCTCTGAAAAGTACCCAAAACTTAGATAAGGTCTGTATTAAATTTCTACAGGAAGGAGAAAGTTTTCAAATTTAAAAATGCAATATTTGGGAGAACTGGCTAAAATGGCAGTTTTTACTTTCTATCTACTTTTGTTCAAACTCTCAGAACAACCTGTAAGTTCTGAACACAAACATTCAGATGAATTAGGTTGTCTCGTTCTTGCATTTATCAAACTTACCTGACATATTTTTTCCCATATTTCATCACAACCTGCTTTTTCTTGAAAGCTAAGTGCCAAATCATAATTTTCAGCTTCAGACCACACAATCAAGGTATCCTTTAAAGAGAGGAAGAGTATTTTCAGGCAATATATTTCAGATTTTATTAACATAAATAGTGCTAAAAGAGTAAAATTTTAAAATAAAAACAGCCTGACACCTATTATAAGAGGACAATACTACAATACAAAGGCAACCATCATACTTCATAAAATTTCTGTATGTTTATATATAAAAAACATTCCTGCATTAATCAGAAGAAGTTCCAGAAAGATATCAAAAGTTTCATTCTTACTTTATGTGACCATAATATTGTAAATCTCAGAAAGTTTGACCTAGAAAATGCACTTCTACCGCAAATGCATTCTCTTATACAATACAGTAACAAAAGCAACAGGTTTTGTGGGAGTTTATGCTAGGGGTTTCTTTAACATTTCATTTGGACCACATAAAACTGCACTTTTTCTGTAGGATCAAAGTTACAATATTTTTTTTTTTCATTTTTGTAGGTCCCAGAACACACTCTGCTAATGCACAGAACAGCTGTTTAAAAGCTAGTCCCACTATGGCTACAAACTTTAAAGACGAGAAACACCACAGTTCACTGCCTGGGACTACACACACCCACTACACTGAACCACACATGGGAGTTTTACTTATTCCAAACTTCAATTCTGGAAGCAAGTTTTGCCCTAGATATCTAGAAATTACTTGAAACCATGCTTAGCTATGTTCACTTCCCAGACACTGAAGCTCTCATCTACTTACTAGGATAGTTCAAGAATTTAGAGCCCTCATATTGCATGCAAAACCAATATATGGAAAGTGTAAGCTGTGCTGCAAACAGCAATGTCACACATTGACAAGGTATTTGATGAAGTAGTTCACAGACAGTCTACTAAATAATTCTTAGAATAACTAAATAGAAAATAAAACTCAATTAATAAAAAGATAATAAAATCAGCATTGTTTTCATGTATTGAATCAAGTTTTATTGTTAGTCTTTTGTCTTCCTGTAACAGCTGAAATATAGCCACAGTAAATACACATAGCTCCATGAAACTGCATTATTTCAGCCAAGTGCTAAACCATGCATTCACTCACTAGGACAAGAGACATGGGAATTTTTCTTATACATAAAATACAGAATTTCTACTTCATTAAGTACAGATTTTGCTTAGAGTGATATCAAAATGAATACTGACAATAAAATAAACCTTACATTTAGATTTTGATATGCACTTACTAGAAAACACCTTAAACTAATCTGTAATCTAAACAGCACAATCAGCCAGCTCCAATGGGATTGTCAAGCAATACAACATAATCAATTTGCCATTACCAGAGCAGCTATACTGCTTCAGAGGCACTAATGGCTTTACCTTGTAAATGGCAAATAGTTTACCTTTTCCTTTTCCAAAGGGTTGAGGAAGAGGTGGTACACAGAAGAAAGGGATTTAGGAAGACCACCTCCAAAATACAAAAGGAAGAAAAAGAATCATAATTAATAGTTTATTCTCTACAAGACAGGTTATGGAGCAAATTCTCTGGTAATAACAGATTGACAGTACCTAGTACTGCTGACTCCAACAGAGCAAAAAAAAAATCAGTTTGCAAAAATCTGAAAAGTGAAGGTCCCAAAAAAAAAAAGTTTTTCTCTTCACCATTTTTAAAAAACAGTATGTACCTTACTGCATGTTAAGTGTAGGTATCAGGTTCAAATTCTAATACATTTATCTCTCCAACTGTATTTCTACTGCAGTAATTTTCAAGGCCACTCTCTCCTTAGCTTCACACTGAGTAGTGCTGATTTAATTAAAAAAACCCAAGCAACCCTAACACCAAATCTTAAGTAGACCCTAGCAGAACTTGCAACATTCCCATTTAATTATATTTCCATCCTGGTGAAAGTGGTTAGCTTTCTAAGTAAGTTGTTTCCAAAAGACCAAAATGCATTTTCTTCTTGATAAAGAATACAACTAACAAATGGGAAAATGACTAAAAGAACACTAGTAAGGGCAGTGCTATTTACATTAATTGCTTCAGTAAACAAAAGCTCTAATTCTCCAATAAAATCCAGCAACAGATCAAGACTGAGAAAGGAAGACAGGTAGAAAAAAATGAAAGAGAAGACAGAAAGTTAGACTTGATTTTGAAAAAAACAGTTACAGACGTAGAAAAGTGTATTTGGCCATAGCATAGCAATTTTTCCCTTTAACAAGATCATCTACTACTAAACACGGAAGTTCACACCTCCACACAGTCTGATTTTTTTAAAGTTATTTCTTCTTTGGAAAACAAAACAAAAAATTGCTTAAAGAAATCATTTGAGCAGCACAACAATCATCTTCCAATTTGTTTTATCAGTATTAGAAGTGTTTTCCAATTGCCAACATTAAAATTTGTAATTATTAATATCTGTTGTCATATCACACAAGGGTTTCGTATATTATGGTTCCTCAACAGAAATCTATTGATTGCTACTCTCTGGATAGTAAACTGTGTTTGTTTGTACAACCTTTCTTGAATCAAAGGGCTTTTAAAAAGAGAACAAGAAATAAAAAGCACTTCGCTCTGTTGCACAATATACAGTTTTGTCTAACTTTAAATTCACTGTTAAAAGCAGACAGTTGTGACCCTAATTTCATTTGGTTAATCCTACGAGGCTGATAATCATCAAAAAGAACAGTACAAGACATATATATGTACAAAGAAGTGACTGAAAGAAATTCTAGATGGAGTTAAAGATAGAAGAACATATCAGTAACAGTCTACTTTCTGTTTATTTTATTGAAAGAAATTTTTGTACATGCTTGATCTGACATTTCCTCAGTGTAAGTTGAGTCCACTAGCTACTCTGCATCTCTCAGCTATGGAATTGGAGTATCTGCTGCTTTTGAATGTCAAATATTACTTCTTGAAATTCCAGAAAGCAACTGAAATTTCTTAAGAATGCCTCCTCCATTCAAAGAGAAAACAGGAGTAAGGATAAATATGCTTAGTAATTGTGGCTATTAGTAACTGAGGTAAGGAGATAAGTCTTGCACATTACATCTTGATGAGCATAAAATCTTCAATTTTATTTGATTCACAATAGCAGTTCTGGCTCAGCTGGAACAAAGACATGTCCTTTGTTGTCGCATTTCATATAAAATATTAGCATCTACACACAAGGAACTGGATGGGATAATTAAAACATCTAAAAATTGCTCTTACCTAGTTCTTTGTAAACAATTAAAATGTGAAACAGCAGTATTAATTTATAGCTACACTGTGTCAGTTGCCACAAACCTGGACAAAGGTTTTATTATTGAAGGATCTTACACTGAGTTCTCTGTGAGAACCTCAGCATTCTAGCTCCTCGTATTTTCAAGATGAATCACAGTTCCTGGCAAGATCTTTTTTAAATAGGGTGATAATCAGGAGCTAATTATGTAGAATTCATGATCCTAATCAAAGACTGAAAAATTATTAGCTGCTTTGCAAAAAAATATCTTGACAGTAGTGCCAGTTGGAGGTGTCATCGCTATCTTAGCCCATACAAAATTTGCTGTCTCCTTAGGAACATTTACATGAATTTGTTTCCTGTTAACAATAGTGCTCATTATGACTGCACACATAAACTGAGAAATTCTAAAATTTAACCAAAAGTTCTGATTATGGCGTTGTTTTAGAAGACCTATGTACTTAACATTTCCATAAGGAGATACCAATCGTTTCTAAGGGTGGAAGATAGCTTTGTACACTCTAGTCCTTTTAAGGGCACAGCCCGAGGCAAAAATTCAGAATACAATTGGTGATTCCTGTGCTATTTCTCTCTCTGCTGGCTGCATCAAGCCCACACGAAGCAAGTTCTGGTTAGTTAGAGGTTCTCCAAAGGCACAGCTGTATACTGGAGTTTTATCTGAGACATCACGCCTCAGAAGCTAACCTGCAATAATTTAACCCAGGAAACAGTGGCAATTGCACTGGATAAGGACAGGGTTTAGTATCTACCCTATGACTTTTCTTCTTTTTGAAACTATTGCCAAAAGGCTTCTGACTTACCTCAAGAGTAAAAAGTTATCGATAGTATCAGTCTAAAGGTCTTGCCACAGCACTCACTAAAGGTCAACTCTTATTAGACATTGAATCAGTTTTATTTAACTATTAGAAAGCTGATTAGTAGGTGTCTTGTACAGCACTCACACAAATCTCTAAAGCAAGCTCTGGGATTTCATCAAGAATTTCAGAGCAACTAGTACTCAAGATCTGATTCTGCTATGATTAAATTAACAAAACTGTTACTGTTTGACAATGGACTCTCACAACTGTTCATGTCCAGGGAGAAGTCTTCTCTGTAGCTCCAAAACATTCTCCTGGTAGCTCCACGAGATTTAATCACTCAAGAAGTAGTGATGCCCTAAATTCGGTGAGTATTGTATGAATTCTTGCTTTCAGCCTTAAAAAGCAAATTAATATCTTCCTATTAGCCCTCACATGGTCCAGGCTTATGACACTTTCCTGGCCCACACAAGGTTCAACACAGCCAGGCTGCTTCTTCCCCTTTTGGACTGCCTGACTGCTAGTTCATCATCTATTTCCTTAGATTGTTTACAGTCACAGACACTTCCCTGGACACGCCAACTCACCTTTCAGCATCTTGCTGTCTAAATACTTACAATCAAAAGTACAGCCCGGTAATTTCAGGTTCCTCTTTATGAAATAAACTACTTGTCCTACCCAGACTTTTTAAGTTAAATACAGAGTCAGTGTGGTAGGTTGTGGCACAATCTTCAAGGTAAAAAACCCCACCCAAATAACATAATATAAAGTTTCAATTCTGCATTTGGCTTCATGCACTTTTTCACCCAGAAGCTGGTTATCTGGATGTGCTAACAATTTATTCAAAAAAATGATTAACATGTCAAAGACATACTCAGACTGTGTTCTGCTAGCTTCTGTGAAAGCTCAACAGTTATACACAACTTTTCAGTTAGTGATTTAATAGCTGCATTCCCATTAATCAGATGGAATAAAATCAATTTATTAGTTCTGCAGCAGAAACTTGACTTACTGGCCATACTCAGAGTCCTAGGGCGACTTTATGATGCTGAATCGTATCTCCATTTGTCTGTTTAACCCAGAAATAAGTTTTTCACCCTTAAAACTAGATCTGAGAGTGAAGGGGGAAGAAGCAGCAGTGGAATGTCTGAGGCAGCCGTATTCAAAACATAGAGATAAGACCTTCAGCTTTTCTCTCTCACGGACTTAGCTGTCTGTAGCACATACTAGTGGGAGAGAGCTCTCCTTTGCTTCTTAGTTAGTTTTTAGCTAGCTGAGGCAGAGATGTTCCCCAGACTGTGGCTTTCTTTTTCCTGGAACTGATCAGCTGTCCTCTAGACTGAAAACCCAGAAAAACACCGGGAGCTTGCACCTGTGGCCCACTGGGGGCCAGGCTGTGGCATTTTCCAGCTGAGGAGGGACTGGTAAGAGACTGAGTGAGCTGAGCCGCAGCCCACAAAAAGAACTTTCTGAATTTGCCATCTCTTCAGAACAGCAAGAGGTTTTTATTGTTTAATATTATTCATTTTTTTATGCTTGTGAATTCTTTGCCTGTTAAAGAAACGTGGTTTTTCTCACTTTTCACCAAGGAAGTATTTTCCCAAATCAGTTGGGAGAGGGGCCACTTGGATCTGTTTTCTAGAGGGACCTCTTTGGAAGTTTCTTCCCAAATTTGTCCCTAAACTAGGCCACTCAGCAACAGCAGAAAAATCAGAATACACAGGAAAACAGACATGAAGGAAAAGTAATGTATGTTAATTTAAAATAGATGAACCCCAAACCCAAAAACAGATGAAGCCCACCCTTTGACTTGTTTATTCCTTCACCCCACAAAGCCACACACTCTTCCTTACTATCTTAGCTACAATATGCACAAATTTTATTGAAATAGTTTCACTCTTGGCTTGCTTGTCATGACAGCAAGGGTATGAAGTTCATCTTCTCTGAGCATTGGATCAGTGCCCTTTTGTATACTTTCAAAACTTGGTATTTTTATTAGTAATTCTGCTCTCCATTATTCAAGGATGGCCACCTTCAAGCTACATAGCTAGTAGACAGTATTCTGGATGAATTTTAGCTTTTTATTCTTGCGAGGAACCGAAAAAGAGACTGCAAAAGCAAAGTACACAAGACACCTCCAGGGCAGAGGCAAGACTCTGTTGGTGGAAGCTGTAAATAACTCAAGTCTTCCTTGTATCAGGTACAGAAAGGGATGCAATACATACTTCATCACTGTGTTACAGGATGCACATGGATGCATCTAAAAAAGCTGAGGATACAAGTCCTTACTGTTCTATTTTTAAAGCATTACCAAAGTATACTGAGAAGCTCTACCCCAGTGCACATCTGTATCAGGTTCCTCTCTAGGTAAATGCTATGTGTATAGAGGAGTTTTTAATCATTTAGGGCTGCTATAGGAAAAGGTGTTGTCCTAACATACTAGTGCAATTATTCATTTTCTGAATAAGGATCACTTGTTTAAGACAGCATCTTTGTCATTAACATTCTGAAATTTCAATGCCTTAAACCCCCAACCCACAATTAAAATATCTTATACCTTTACTAGAATATTAAGAAAACAATCAACAGAAGATAAAACTCAGTATTCCACGCATGACCCAGCAATGCTTTGTATAATTAACTTCCACTTACTAAACAAAATTTACTTTTAAGGTGAATGCTACTACCTACCCAGTAATTAAATCCAGTAATATTCCACGGCAAAATTACAGGACCATTATTGCAATGTTTTAAAATAAAAATGCCAACAAAACTTAACACAAAGCTGTAAACAAGAATACAAATCAGGTGCTCGTGTGGCTGTCCTGTGCAATTTTTTTTTTCTGAAGAAGTTTCTGCCTACAAATAGTACTTGAACATAAGAAATATTAAGTCCTTTTCTTGAGCCACAGGACATGAGTTTCTCAAGCTGTTTACTTTCTAGCTTTTTTTCCTCATATGGCTTCCTTTCTTCTAGTTCTAGTATAAACAGTGATGGGTTTGCCAGAAGTGCATTGTTCAGAGCATCAATGAACTTCCACTGGTAGCAATTCTATGTTGCAGAATCAGATACATAGACCTATCTTTCTTTTTGAACATAGCAGAAAATGGCTCTTCATTGTGACAGACTAATTAATTTGACTACTGAACAGGTAGACAAAAGACTGTCAATTAATTTGATGCTTTAATGAATTATTTCAAACCTCCAGATGGCAGGTAAGACTGGGAAGTAGACTGTGCAAACTGAAGTATCTGAGGTTGATGTATGAAAAATGAGTCCCAGAGCAAGACTCAAGATCTCCCAAGTAATCTTTCTCTCTAAAGGCAGAAAGTTGTATTTACCACCACAAAGGGTAGTAGTCACTGCTTTCAACAATAAACACCAAGAAATATAAAGCAGACAATTGGGACAAAATCATACTACAAGCTCAGCTTCACAAGTATAGTTTTTGTTGGGGTTTTTTTTGGTGGTTTGGTTGGTTTTGTTTGCTTCAGTTTCCAAGGGGACAGAGGCACCAAGGCAAACATGTCCTCAGGTCTTCACACTAGTATTTTGATAAATAATTATCTAAGCTACGTAGTTATTAAAACACACATGTAAACCATGAGATTGCATAATTTGTGATATCAGCAATTAACGAGACCATCTACTCCACACTAGCACTAACAGATCAGCATAGGCAGAGAGTTCCTTCACCAGTGGAAGGACTTCACTGTTTATCACAAAGGTATCCATAGGCTTCTTTTGTTGAAGGAGCCAAAGCACCTGCCACAGCAAAGTTCCCCAAGAGCTTAGTACACATTATGTCTCCTTGCTTCCAACTACAGATTGTTTCAGTCAGTCCAATAACAGACTGCTTCTTCTAACAAGCCTCATGTCAGCCTAGACAAAAGTCAGAACTCATCTATTTATCCATTAGATATTCAAAATGTCCACAAGATGCATGCTGTGTCACAGCAGAAATGGATGCTGCTATGTACCCCTTAAAATAGGTTCACCCTCACAACAAAATTCTGAGATAAAAGCCTGGTAAGATCATAACACTACACAGCTGCTTTGAAGTTTGAAGTGTAAGATTTCTGGGAGATTTTTCTTGAAATTTTCTAAGTGCAACTAACAACAGCAGGCAAGCTCAAAAGCAAATCTTTTATCTCGGGCTGCAGTTTCACTGGTAGTGAGGTGACCTAAGTGGTCTTCTGCAGTCAAAAGGAAAGATCTCACTCACTCTTTCATCTCAGTTCCACAAATGGATTTTGTGTACAGTGGTTTGAAAGTTCTGCCAGCATAGATAGTTACCAGTTTTTGAAGAAGGATTTAAAGTACCAAGTTGATTTTCATGTGGTTTAGTAAGTTTAAGCTGTTCAGAGTTCTAGGAGCAGAGTTGGGAAAAAACCTACTCTTTCTTTCAGCTGCTAAGCTCCAAGCTTAGCTCATATGGAATCAGGTTTAAACTCCAAACTTGCCTTTTACTAAGGGAAAGGATATGTAGGCCTCACACGAAAGAAAACAGGTTACAGAGAAGATTCAATATACACACCAAAAACATATGGTATTTCTAAGGCTCGGAGTAGAGCTGAATATTCAATCTATATTAGAAACTGATTTGGTTAAATAATATGAACAATCCAGTTGCAAATATAAATGCTGTCTACGCAGCATTTGAAAGATTTAAAAACAGCACTTTTCCTTCTCCAGCACAGAGTATGTGCAGTACTGTCCTAATAGGAGAGAGTCATGTTAATTATTTTTATTTCTCTAACCATGTTTTCACAATGACCAGTATGATTTATGCAGCACTAGATTACAATATATGTCTGACCTGGAGCAGGAAATGCTGCTACCCTGACCAGCATGTGTGGTGGTTTGCACCTCTCTTGCAATTTTACACCTCCTTGAAGTAGGTTTCATGTCTGATGTGGCATAAAGCCTATTGATACAAAACTCACCCCTCAGTGCTCTTTTAACCAATTTAAGCCAGCAAAGCAAGTTTACACCAGATCAGCATTTTATGCCATAGAGCTGTGAAATATTCAGTGTCACTTCAGGAGTTATAAAGCTCAAGTTACTGTATCATAGAACCATGACCTCAAGCTAGTCAGGATTACAGCTAAAACTCAGTCTGCTTAGCATTTTTGCTGGTCTTGTCCTTACTCCCTGGAATTGATTCTCCAGACTCACACTGCCCTTACCCGTTGCTCAGTATCAGCTGCTTATACAATGCATTATGAATATATCAAGAGACAGATATAGGTCAAATTTTTCAAAGAAGGATATTTTTAGCCCGTGCCAGTTCTCTCCATTCAGTTCAAAATACAATCCTACAAACAGCTGCAGTGACACAACTACTGGGACTGCCTGTGAACAAAACAACAGTATATCCCTGCCTGTGATAAACCATTAAAGGTAAGAGACTGAAAAGTGTTTTATTACATTAACTGTACCTGACAAGATTTTAACAAGTCTGAGCTGACCAAACAGGCAACAAAATACAATCTGGTTCGGCATTTTTACACCTGTAAAGGCAATTCCCAGCATCCATGAAACAAGCACAGCAAATAAAGTACAAGACCTACGCAGTTCACTTCTCAGCCATCTCAGAAGCATTCTTTAGGGGCTCACAATGTATGACTTAATTGAAGCAATGTGCAAACTAAAGGTGAGAAGCTGCTTTTATGAACACAGAATGCTTTGGAGCAGTACTAACCCATACCTACCTTCTAAGTAAAAGACAAACAAGGTTAACATGTAAATAGCTTTAAAGCCTTCTAGTCTTTCCCTGAATAAAAATACATTTAAGGTTATAGCATTTGAAATACAAGGAAGAAAAAAGCCAGATGATACTAAGTTTCAGCTACAATAACCCTCAGGAACCTCAGCTACTTTGTGATTTTCCCAACTATGTTTTGACTGTCTCTTCCACAGCAATTTCTGGTGGAAAACAGAGTGCAATTTATCTGTATAACTTTACCAAAAATGCAGAGAAATAACACATGATCATGTAATGCACAAAAGTGGTGCAAACTACTCCACCTACTTTTGGCACAAGAACATAAAATACAATTTGTAATAGAGGGAAAAAAATCACTATATTGCTACACTGTTGGTTGTATACTGTTAAAGACCCTAACATGAGGGTCTTTAAACACGAGGAAAAGAAAAGTACGTTTACCTGTTGCTTCTGGTACGCAGTGTTCGGATTAATTTTGGACTCCAAAAGAAGAGAGCCTAGAATAAAAAAAAGTTCCACTTATTTGTATGTTCCACTTATTTAAAATTTTAATCTCTCCATACATTTTCTGATCACTCTTTCCTTGAGCAACAAGTCTCTTAACCCCTAAGAGATATTGTTCACACAGTACAGACTAATGCTCTGAAGACTGAACTTTAAACCTCTTATTCAGAGTAATGACTTTTCTACAGAAAATTTTTTAGACATGATAAAAGTCTGCAAGTCAGCACACCAAAAGCATCACAACTGCATTCCAGAGATTAACTATGGTTGTTTTGTGTGAAAATTCTAATCGCGTGGTATTTGTTCTTAAAGGTTAGATAAAACACTTATTTTCCTGAGAAGCATATCTAGAAACTAATGCTTAAAGCAGTAAACATTGTGACTGCTAATACCAGAAAACTTCACACAAACTCAGGAACAACGGCTTCACAGCAGGTTTTACTGATGTATGACATAGAACTGCAATTCCACTCTCATGTCTGCGTCTTCTTTCCCTTCCTTTTGCATGTTAGCATTCTTGTGTCACATTTAAACAATCTGAAGCATTGATCTGTGCAAAAACAACTTAAATTTGATTTTATTCTTGAATCAATCATTTCCCTCATCCACGTTGCTACTCAGCTGCATTAATGCCAGTGTATGACTTAAATTTACATATCTGCAGAGCTTCACTCTGCTTACATGAAGAAATACAGGCCAATTAACTTGCATTGTCAATCATACAACTAAAATGTAAGGCTGCAAGCACCCCTTTAAAGTGGCATTTCTCCATTTACCTGGTTTAATTCAGGCTTTAAGAAAAGTGTTAACTTCTCAGTTTCATCACTATAGCTCTAAGGCAAATGTATTACTAAAATATGGGCTTCTCTCCATCTGTTCATTCCCTAGCCTGGACTGATACCAGGTGACTTGACCCAGGTGCAGCATTTTGCACCTCCTGAGGCCCACAAGGGCCCACTTCTTGGGCTTGTGCAGGTCAAAGTGGATATCTATTTATGTCACCACACCACTGCAGCTTGGTGTCACCTGCAAAACTGACGAAGATGTTAGCTTGAGGGATGTGAGGGAAGAGACTGAAGAACAAGATCACAGAACTTCACTTGCGATAAGAGTGGTGTATCATTAAAGAACTACAGAAATATCAGAACATTCTGTTGCCTGATGAGAAAGGTTACTACTTGAAGAATTTAGAAGCTTTACCAATGATTTTTATATCCACTAGCTTACTATGTATGTGATCATCAGATACAATTAAGATTTTTTTTCAAATTAATGTACCTGTGAAGGCTGCTTGTTCCAAATTTTTAAGTTTGTTGTTCTACAAGAGGCAGCCTTCACTAATGAAGTTGGCTTGAGAAGCTATCACCCTACCTCAACTGCCCTCGGAGTAAAAGCTGTTTACAAACTCAATACAACTCAATAATAAAACTGAAATAAATAGCCCTCAAGGGAAAACAAGACACACAGAAAAAGCTCTCTTGCCTCAAGCCCAAATATACTACTCAGGTTTTTTTTTAGTTTTTCCAGTTTTCTGACACACATCACCCCTGTTACCAAAGCAGCTTATTTGCTTAAATGTAACTGCATAACTGAAGAAAAAAATAATCACAAGCCATAGAGCAAGACAGAGAAGGAAAAGATCTAAGATGAGGTTTACAGACAAATCCAATACATTGCTCATACTTTGGCCATAGTCTCGAGCTTTGAATTTAAGGTTTGCCTAAAGAATATCTAAACCCAGCACTTCCTCTTTACAATCATCAGATACACAGAGACAGTCATGCTTTCAAAGTCCCAGCTTCTACTATATGAAGATTTAAAATATTATTTGTGCTGACAAACTTCCAGAAAGTCTTTACTGTCTAGAAATATTTAATACCAGCAAGTATGAACAAGAATCTTCTAGGAATCAAAAGTAATTGATAATTTCAACATCATATTTTAATGGCTAAACGCAGACCTACAGACATGCAAATCCCAACATTAGAAGAATATCATACATAACTTAAATGTCATGTTTGACAAAATACTATTTTAAAAAATTGAAAACAATTGAATGCAGACAGTTCATCTTCCAAGCTAGAAGCAGGCAACAGAGAATGACTTCTTTACTAGACTTATCAAAAAAGAGCATTTTTTCTTCTCTACTAAACCTGATGCTTGCAGGAAAGACAAATCAAGCTTTTTAAGGCTTGAATTGCTATTCACTGCCACATGATTCAACTTACTTCTCACCATTTTGGACAATAACTAGAAAGAAACATACCGAAAGATAAATTGTGCTCTACAACTAACTGCCCCAAATCTATCCTTCTGGAGAATATGATGCTCCATTTGTGCAATAAGTTCCCCAAAAATGGTTCAACAAGTCAAAGATCGGTGACTAATCTGATAGTTAGTTCAGTGTGTTTATTTCATGTACTAAATTTTGTAAGGATCAGGTCCCTTCCTTGTATGAGGCAATGTCAAGTCTTTGTTACTGGCATGTGGAAACCAGGCAGCAGTAACAGACATCTGAAACACAGATATATTATTTACAAAATAATATACCACAAATAAACTTCCATTCAAAGTCATTATCACTTGTTTGAGATGCTTTTGTCATAAGCATTACTTTCTACGTAGGTTTTTTTCCACTGGTACTGTCCTAGAAAATGTTAAGAATATCCAGTCTACTTCATAAAAACACACCAACAAAACTTCATCTTTGTTGACCCAAATGACTATTCAAAGTTAGGTAAGACCTGAAAACTCACCTTAATGCAAGCTATGTTTTTAGTAAATGCTCCAAAATTATGCAGATCTAGTTATTTTTTATACAATAAAATTCATCAGCCTTGAATGAATTTGTAAAAGTAAGTGCAAAACACTGGAGCCAAAAAATAATATCTGAAATCACCTAAAAAAGGGAAAACTGACTTGCAGAATTCTATTACCTGCAGCTGTAATGCAATTCAGCAAAGGGTTTTGTTAGTAGAAAACACCATTCTGTGCTGCAAAAGGAATGTGTGTATAGGGAAAGACTTGCTCAAAAGAGATTACATGTAGATATTCGACGCTATTTTCGATTATATTTAGCGACATCAAATATCTCAATTCAACAGTCTCAAACAGCAAATTTGCAGCTTTGTTTACAAATATGTACATAGAAGAGACCAGTTAATCTGGAACACTTCTGCTCTCCCACCAAACTGTTACATGGAGTCTTCCTCAAAACCAGAAAAGAAAAAGTGCTGCTCATTACCCCTCACCAGTATAAACATGTTTACATTTAAATGAAAGTTTCAATTCAAGAGCTGTTTCTTGTCAGATATATACAGTTCTGCAATCAGTTCTGCTGCAACCAAATCACAGAAATTAATCCTCAGAAACTCAAGAAACAGCTCAAACTGAGGCCCGAGAAAGTGTTCTACAATTCCAAGAGAATACTCCTGAATCTAAGACACTTCTGGAGGGTCAAACCCAAATATTAAGAAAAGGGGAGAACCAGGAGAAAAGAAACAAAAAATCCCCAAGTCATCTTCCCCCATGCTTTTTTTCATTTTGATCTAAGATAAATACTGTGTTGTTTGCCTAAAAACAAGCCAATAAAAACAGTCCCTTGAGTTTGAACAAGGTAAAAAAAAACTTAAGCCAAATTTTGTCTAAGCCTGCTAGTTGTACAGGTTTACTGATACCTGCACTACAGAAACAGCAAGGATAGGTGCTTCTGCCCTGTGGCAGAAGTCATTAACATACAGACTTCAGATGCAGCAAACTACAACTTCTGAATGAAAATGATGAGAGTTCCTAAAAGAGAGCTCACAAATATGGCCTGCAATGGAGGGGTTAACTGTCACTTGTCAAAAAGTTTACATACAGGATCAGTAAGTTTGAATTAAAGGTTTAAGCTTTCAAATTAACACAAATTACTTGAACAGAAACATTCACTTTAGAGGTCATGTCAGTCATCTGGGCTCAGAACGAAAAGAAGGTGATCTGAAACCATGCAGTAAACCCCAAGAAGCACAAAGACATTTTAAGAATAAGGCAGGCCACAGCAGCCTAAAATACCATGTCAGAAATGGGTAAGAAATCAAAGGCTTCTGGTTACACACAGAAACTCACATGCTAGGTGGTAATTTGTAATAAAATACTTCACTCTTGCTCTGCTGCAATTCAAGTAGAATACATTACAACTAGGAATCACACAGAGAAACTTTTCAAGGTTTTAAATTAAAAGTGAATAGCTGTTATAGTGTAAAAAAACCGAAAATTTCATGCTTCAAAGCATAATATCCCTGATATGAAAGCAATTTATGGTATTTCTGTTCTAAAATTGATTATTCCAAATTGTCTGCAATGACTCTTAACGGTTTAGTGCCTGGCAACATTAGACATGCAGCTAGCTACACAACTCACTCATCTACTCTAAATTATTTTCTTTTATGATGGTGTTAAACACCAGCTCAAGTTAAAAATAAACACTCCTAAAGATAAAAACCGCTTTTGTTCAGTTCTTATTCTTCCAATTCCAAATGATAGCTTACGTTAGATGTGGCATACTGATTGTACTTCCCTTATCTGAACACCCTGACTGTGCTATAAAATCTCAACCACTTCTAAAGCAGTTTGCTACACCAAGTCACAGCTGCAAAATCCAAAGACTGAACCATGTGCTAGCCCACGTGGTCGGCCAAAGAAACCACTGGTAATTCTGCTGTTGATCTGTGCATAGCCAAACTGGCCTTTAACAGGAGTGGGAATTTCCCACACACATAAGGAACTAGCACTCACATCCCAAGGACATCCCCTACTCAGGAAATGGAGCCTTCACCTTCAGGCAGATCCCGAGGTTTTCTGTCAGCTTCCTGGAGTAAGTCAGTAAGAATATGCCAGTGTGCACAGGATGAATCTCAGCTCAAAGGCTAGGAAAAGCTGGTTTAGAAATGCAGGAAGGAAGAAGTTTCATTGTGGAAAGAGGAGGAGCTGACAAAGAAAGACAATACAAGAATGCAATGGAAACATGGAGACAAATGGTGTATAGGTCAGTTCTTATTACTTGTATGTCTTTGTTAACGGGAAAAAAAATAAAAATCACAGTCAACTATTTCATTTAGTTAAAAAAGCATGCAAGGAAACACAAATTGCACAGTATACAAAATATAGGTATGGCATTACCTTTTTCCAAATCATTTGCTCACATGTAAAAATTACTATTTGCCTTCAAAATTAGCCCAAAAACAACAGACAGTGGGAGTAAATAAAACATAAATCAAATTTTATGAGGTGTCTACACAAGCAAGTTAGAAAAGCTAGCCTATTAATAGAGTGCACATTTACCCAGGACTGATACTACCTACTTTATTAAGAATTTTAACTCTGTATATTATTCAATACTTTGAAGTAGAAAGTATGCAGTTTGAGAGAGGTCTGAAGTGTATATCCTATGAAATAAACATCTGTGTCTTAGGTGCAATTAGTAAGTTTGAGACAGTTCCTGCTCTGATTAGAGTATCTTAGCTATGCAAGATAAAGCAGTGACTTAATTTTAGTTTTTAATACCAATTTGTATCTTCCTTCTTACAGACGTTCATTTACAAGTGAGCTGGCAATAACAGTCCAACTCAGGTTCTAATCAGTCTGCAGCACACATATCCCACTGAAAGTTAATAAATGGATTTAAGTTCGAATGAGCTATTTCTTCACAAGCAGATTAGAAAGTGCAGTTCTTTTGATTTCTTTTCCAAAAAGAATTAAAAAAAAAACCCAGTAAATTTTTAATATATAGGAGACAGTTTCTAAACATGACCCCAACAGCCATGTAGCCCAACAGCCAGGACAGTATCTATGACAAAACATACTGTAAAAATCAGCCAAAAAATTTAGTCATAATTTTTTAAATTCCTTCCTCATGTTGAAATTAAACAAAATCTATTTCCACTTTAAATGTTTTCTCTTGCACTATGAAGCTGCTCAAGGTTTAAATGCATCCTCCTCACTGTAAAATAAACAAAAATCAGGTGTCAGTTTTAAAAGTATAATCAAAAAACTACAAGATCTCTCCGGGGGCTTATCAGAAGCTCAATTACCGAAATCCTGCTTCGATGACTGATTCCTCCATATCAGTTTACGATCTTTGCTGTAGGGATTACATATTATGCAGTTGATCAGAACTTTCCCAAAAAGCAAGGATTAATGATTCTCAAGCTGCTTCTCATTCTACTTCCTACAATAAAAAAGCTTAATAACTGAAATTACAAGATCTGTTGACAGTCACAAGCTACAACTAGATCTACAAGTCACTAAATACAGTAGCCATACATCTAATGAAGTACTAAGTCACGCACTGACAGACTTTAAAAGCAAAATGGTACATTTTGGTACACATTTTAAAATGTCTGATCACAGCAGTCATGAACTCACTTAACCAATAGTCAAGACTAGCCCAAACATGTAGCTACAGGGCTAGATATTACCACTTAACATATACTGCTGACATATGTTGCCAGAAACCGTGAAAGAAGATGATAATCCATAATTTTAAACTTATTTTCAGGAAGACCTAGAACTACTGAAGGGCTGAGTACTCCCATTCCATTAAAAAAAAAAAGGCATCTCTGAAAATGCTGTTCTGTCCACTGTATTGTCTTTACTACCATAACTGTACTTTGAAAACGGTTGAGAGCTGTTAGAATGTCTTACATAATTCTAAAAGCTACCAAAGAAATGGGCAGGCAGAAACTGAAGGGTGTTAGCCATCCAACGATCTTCTGAAAACAAATACTAAAACCCAAAATCTAAGCTGTGAACAATTTTCATGAGGAGATCGCTCCCAGAAACATCCAGTGATCAGTTTTGAAACCAGACCAGTAGATATTCAAACCCATGCAAGATTTACAACGAGACTCTAACGCATTCTGCGTGCAACACCGCGTATTCAGTAAGTGCCTACTATGCTTGCACTTGATGGCTATCTTCTGTTTCTTTCACTTGGCCTAGCACGAATGGATCCTAGTTAGTGCCTGCTTTCTTTTAGGAATACCATTTGAATTATGCAGCAAAACATTAACGCAACAGACACAAAGCTACACCCAGTTCCTTTTCTGGGTAGGACGACGAAAGACTGTACCTTCAGCCTTACACACTTACCATCACTCTCTGCCCTGACTAGCAGGGACATGCCCTTGAGCCTCTCCACGTAGCAAGAGGACACATGCCCTGTGCCTCGATCATCCCACTGGCGGTCCTCATTTAGCGTGTAAACCTTCACCCTCCGCCGGGTGTCCGTCATCCTGCCGCCTGCCACACCGCAGCCACCACTCTGGCTTGCAATCGCTGGAGGAGCAGAAGGCTGGTTGGGGGCCAGGCCCCCCTCAGGGGAGGGGAGCGGAAAAGAAGACAGCAGCCCCACACGGGCGCGCCAAGCAAGCTCTTCTTACTCCTCTTCAGTGCCCCAACGGGATCCTCATTATCGAGGGTAACAGGATTGGGGAAGAGGGAGAAACAAGAGGTGAAGATGTGAAAAGAGGAGCTGCTCCTTTAGGTACAGTCAGACGCTGCACAAAAGGCGAGTAAGGCTAGGCAGGGAGAGCCGCAGAGAGGAGAGAGGCTCTTTGCAGGGCGAAGGGCAGGCAGAAGAGGCGGTGAAGAAGGGATCTCGGAGGAGAAGGGGATCCACGGTAGTGGAAGCAGCCGCGGACTGCAGCCGGCCCAGCGTGACAGGAGCAGGCGTTCCTGGAAGCCAGAGCCCTGCCGAGGAAAACAGGGGGGAGGCTGGTGAGGCCGGAGGGAATCAGAGGAAGGGAGGCAGGCGGGAGAGGGGCCGCTCGCCCCGGCCTGTAGCCCGGCTCTATTGTGCAGCAGCTGCCCAGGCCCGAAGCCCCTCGCTCGCCGTCCGTCAGCGCGGGGCTCCAAGGAGCCGCCCTCCTTCCCGCCCGGGCTGCCCGGGGCCTGCGGACACTGCCCGTCCCAGGACGGGGTGAACGGCCAGCCGAGTTCAGCGCCCCGTCTTCCCCATGGGCTCCGGTCGCAGGCGGCGGCTTCACTCCCAGCCTGACTCCGCCGCCATGTTCTTCTTCCTCCTCCTCCTCCTCCTCCCGGTGCTGCGGCGGCTCAGTCCCCACTCCTCAGCGCGCCTTACGACGTAGCTGCGCTTCCAGGCGTTCGGCGGCCCGGCCGGCAGAGAAACGCTGTGCCCTGCGGAGGGAGAGGGGCGATCAGCAGCGGTTGCTGCGGCCCAGCTCCCTCCGGCCCCGGCTCCGCCTCAGTCACTGCGCGGCCGCCATCTTGGTTTCACCTCTCACTGGAGGCGCGGGGTCTCCCAGCCAGCGGCAGCACGGGCCGCCCGCCGGCATTTAAAGGGCCAGCGGCCCCGCGCGGGGGACGCGCGTGTGGCCGTGGTCGCGCCGTTACCGCGGGCCTGAGGCGGGCGGCGGCGGGCCCCCGCCCCTTTGGGGTTTCT
>VWZV01010778.1:53140-158004 GCA_013397155.1 Irena cyanogastra
TTTTCTTGTCCTTTTTTTTTTTTTTTTTCCTCCCGTCAAACCTTGCCGAGTGATCACAAAGTTAAACAGCTTTTGGTTGAATATCTGTTGGGAGTCCGCAGTCATAGATGGGATCAAAGAATTCCAATAACAGAAGCTGTTGAGGCTCTGCTTCTGCCACTGCTGCCAATATCTGAGCATATATTTGACAGACTCCCCTAAAATATGTGAAAATACTGGTGCGTTTGAGACCCCACCAGCACCACGGCAGAAGAGAGTCCATTTCACAGTACATTCTAGTTACACAGTGTACGTGGGAGCTCACTGCAATATGTGCTCTGTTATTTTATGCTTTTGAACAAGTCCTGATACTCGTTTGTCAAAGTGAGTTGTATCGAGGGTGGTTTGAGCCAAAACCACACATTTGCAGCTTTCACCAGGATTAATTATATATCACAAGAAAGCCTCTAGTCAAGCCCTGTTTTCCTTTGTCCATTTTCTACTTTTTTGCCCTGTGAGAACGACAGTGTTTGGTTGCAGGATTGATACGCAGTTTCCTCAACAAGCTCCCAGGGTCACAGCAGCAGCCTGGCAGAGTCCAAAAGGTGTTTGGAAAGCACTCTCAGGCACATGCCGGGACTCTTGGGGTGTCCTGTGCAGGGCCAGGAGTTGGACTCGATGATCCTGACGGGTCCCTTCCAAATCAGAATATTCCGTGATTCCTGATGTGCCCAGACAAAGCCATTCGGCCTTCGCTCTGATGCCCAAGGGCTGGTTAAGAATACAAGAGCCTTTGGGAGTGTTGTTTGGGTGCCTGTTTCATAGCTGAAAGTACGTTGTGCTTGCTGTTCTCAGCACGGTGTTCTTGGCTAAAGCAGCGACAGTTTGAAGAGATTCAGATGTCTGGGAAGGGTGGATTTTGGCCTGGCTGAAGGGGAACCACCACACAGCACAGACACAGAAAGATGCTCGTTGCCTTCTCTTGGTGGCCTGGGCAGCTCTCGAGGATTTGTTCCTGAGCAGGTGCTGTGCCAAAATTTCCCTCAGGCCAGCCTGGAGATGGATTTTTGTAACTTCAGAAAAGATTGATGTCACTTAGAGAAAACTCTGTAGGACTGTTATATTCACGTATCATTTACAAATTGTACCCTCTTGTGGCCATCAGATTAAGTAGAGACCATACTGCTCACTGCCAGTTTTTGTTTGGTTTTTGTGTGCTTTTGTTTTGTTGTTGTTTTTTTTGCTTGTTTTGTTTGGGGGTTTTTTGTGAATTGAAAACAATAACTTAATCAGATTTCAGTTTGCATAGTTTGCTTTATGAAAATTTTGGGCTCAGCATATTTTGATGGGCCTTGTGTTATTTTGATATCAGTCTGAACAATACTCAGTCCAACAATAGTGCCTATTTGTCAGGTTTTTGCCCAATTCTCTTTATATTTGGCAAGGGGGTTTTGTTTTTTCAAACATTTCTACCCCAGTCATTCCAGAAAAAAAAAGGTTGGGCATTGAGAGCAACTTCCCATGCTGGAAAATAGTTGGGAAGGAAAGAAACATTCTGTTTATTTTTCTTGGAGTAATGGGTTAGAAAGCAAGTCTGTCAGGTCACACCTCAATTCCTTCTCTCCATTTCTACTGGTTTGAAAGTTTGTGTCCAGAAGGAAATATCTTCAGGCATCAGAAGAGGATGTTATTAACTGAGTTAAAAGGTTTAGGCCTCTTTAGTTCCTGTAAATAATAAAGGACCTAGCCCTGATAGAAACTTTTGCCCACCAGGAACTGAGTAATAAATGATGAGACAGAGTGTTGAATACAGTTTTAGAGTTTCACATTCCTAGGAAAGTAATTACATATAGATCAATGCAATACCAATAAACTTAAACTGGGTTTACATAGAGACCTACTTTCTTGCACAGCAGTCAAGACTAAAGAACAAGATAACTTTTTCTTTCAGTGTCTCATAATGATTTTGGGAAAGAGAATTGCATTTATTGTTATTGTGAAGAACTCCAGGTCACACCCATAAATTTGATCCTATGTACTAAGGCATTATTATAGCCCCTAAAACTCCTAGGTAACTATTTTCTGAACAAAAAAAAAAGTTAGGGAAACTAACAACTTCAGACTTTATTATGGTGAAGATTATTGCTAAGGTGAAAGTCTGTGTTTTCCTGAGTATATAAATGTGGCTATACTCAGTATGTGCAAACAAGGTTACAATCCATACTACACACACACAGACACTTGCTATGTCTTCTTGTTCCCAAGGCATGTATTCTGACTTGTGCCCCAAAAACCTGTGGAAAATGAATGACTGAGTGCAAAGAAAACATTAAATAAAAAAATTATCATAATAGGGGGAGGCTATAAAGAAGATGTCTGTAAAGGAGTCAGAATAGTGTGATCAAGAAGAGGAGAGATTCAGAAAAAATATGTTTCTAGTTTAGTGGGGAAGCAAACACAGCAGTTTGAAATAAATACATACAGTAGACAAAAAGCAAACCTAGCAATCATTACAAGCTATGAAGCACAGAAAAAATGGATAAGGATGTCAAGAAATTTGCATGGTTGGTAGTTTTAGGAACATGTTTCCTAAATCGTAACACTATTATAGGCTTGTTATATGAAGATTTTTTTTTAAATGTTGATATTAGGACAAAAAAAAATTGTTTAATAAATAAATTTGTTTTATACTCGAAAGAATGTGCTATATATTTGTATCATATGATGATGACTAAGTGCTTTCCTAGTCATTATATAGAAGGATACTAAACAGCTTTTCATAGAGAGGAACATATTCAAGTATACAGGTCCTAAAAAACTTGAATTTGAGAGTCCTGAAGAGGCTTGCATGTGTGATCTCAGAAAGCATGAAACCTTATTAACTTTTAATAAAGCTTAAATTATTGCAGAAAATTTGGAGACATGAAGACTGACTGTAAGTATTGAAATTAGACAAGTGAGAACCCCAATAAGAGTAGACTGATTTTTCTGACATCGGTCACAGACAATAAATGCTCACACAGAATGCAATAAAGAATTACGAGATGGGCTTATAGCAGTAGCAGCTCATGTGGCTTTAGGAAGAAAAATGTTTAATTTATTGTTAAATTACAAAGTTGCTCGTAAGGGTAATGGTGCAGCTATAATACACATGGATAGTTCTCAGGTATTTTTCTGGAAAGTTAAAATTGTGTTCTGTGAAGAAAGCTCACATTGCATGGGTCAGATTTGAGGTGACTGGTATAGCTCAAAAGGAATAATTGATCTGTGGAGATGATCCTAGATGATTGTGAGAAGTCAAGAGCAGGACTGATGCTATGTAGGATTTATTGTAATGTTTAGAAAGTCAATGTAAAATCTCTGTGCATAAAAGCTGTGTATGACTCAGAGAGCCTGGAAGAATGGCAAGAAATGGATAAGGCCATAAGGCCAGAAACAGACAGGTTCACTTACTGAAGGTGCTGATGTAGAAAGAATGGCTTAGCCTGGGACAGCTGGGAAGGTTACTGGCAGCTGCTTCTGGCTTATTCCAGCTTTACAAATGTCTGTGACCTCATCAGTGCTTCCCAGCAATTTAAGGTAAGCAATGCCACTTTCACTGCAAGTTTTGAGCTGTAAACAGTGTTTGTTCAAGAGCTGATGGATGAGCAGTTCAGGCAGTCAGGTTGTGGCCTGGTTGTGCTCTGATCTACACCTCCTAAATGGGACCCTTCAGATACAGCCAAATACAGGGTCACATCTGTGGGAAAAAATAGTAAGGCAGCTCTGAAAGAAGCAAGGCTGCATAGTAAACAAGCAAACCAACACAAACTTCTGATACTGCTCTGTGTCTGTAAGATCCTATAATATGCCTTTAATATAATATAATAAACAAGCACACTGTGGAAGAATGTAACATCAGGAATAAAAGTAGCTTTAATGGCACATTCTATAATTCTGGTGTCCTCATGGTTAACAAATTTTAAGAAATTGGAATAGATCTGAAAGGACTGCTCTGAAGAGCTTTGCTTTTTGCAGATCCATTTGTTGCACTCCAAAATCTCAGATTCCTGCAGCATGCACTTTTTTGCAGCCACACCCTGAATCATATCTCAGATGCTGCCACTCAACTTTCACATCCTGCCACAGATCCCTGAGAAGAAGTAGTTCTGTTCTTGTACATGAACCACAAACATGAACCTGTGAAGGTCAGTAGTTAAGATTCTGTGACTCTGCTTCCTACATAATGTGCATATGAATCCCTTCAACAGAAATGTCATCTACTTTCTTTAAACCCCTACTGTCATCTTAATTTTCACAGTACTGAAAAGACCCTTGTCGTCCAAGCAGAGTTTCCTTTTAAGAGTTCTCTGCAACTGCACAGTCATGCAAAGTTTGTATTTGTTTTGAGTTCCTGTATGCCTCTCTGGAAATGCTATGCTTTATCTAAATATGTAGGCCTCATTATCAACAGACTGAAGAATTTCAAAGCACTGCTGATGCAGAGAACATGCCTGCATCATTTATTCATCCAGCAGTGAAAATGCCCCTCCTTCTGTGAGGGGAACTCCAAGACATCTGAATTGTGCTGGCTGTCCCTATGCAGTACATATTTATGTTTTTACATGTATTATTTTGCCTGTTGACTGTGTTTGTAAGGTTTTAGTAAGAGTTATTGAGTCCTTTTTCCTTTTTCTATGGCAGACTTCCTAACTTTTGCTCCTATGTGTTTTTTAAATAAGGTTTCCAGTACTTCATCCATACCTCAGACTACAACAGGCTTCTCTTAGACCCATACATCTGATGGTCTTTGGAGAAAGTGATGGACAGAGAGGCAGGAAGTGAGATCCACATCATAACTTTGTTTCCAGGAAGTTTTGAAAGTCCATCATTTTGAAAGTCCATCAGTTCGTTTTACCCATAAGGGTAAAAACTACCTTAATTTTCTATTATATCTCAACCTAATCACCTAAAAAATTACTATCTGCTGCAATACTCTCATTCCAATAAATTCCTCATTACCTTAGGCACATGCTGAGGTGAGTGTGGGAACTGTTGTAGGTGTTTCTAGTTTGGGTAAATAAGAACTTCATATGTGGATTTAGAGTAAAAAGGAAGAGAGGCCAAAAGGGATAGAGAAGGGACATTGTTGGAGGCAGAACAAGACAGCAGCATATGAATACAGGCAGGTGGACACTCATCCTTACAGACACACAGAGTGTCAGAAGGCTGGTACTTCAATTGGAGCAGTCATCTGGGATGACTGGACTAGGCCTGTGTAAATTTAGGATCATGTTCCTGGACAAAAGCTAGTGAAAGTGACAATATGTCTGTCAGTAATAAAGTAATAAATGTAAAAATATGTCAGAAACCTGAAAAAATGTCCTGAAAAAAAAGGAGGCAGGTAAGTTTTTTTTTAAGAAAGTAATTTGGAATCAGCCATTGTACTGACAGCAATTAAAATATAAGTTTGTTTTTTCCAATTTCAAAATATATGAGTCACTTCAGTGTTTGTGACAATGATGGTCTTAGAGATGCAAATAATTCAAGAGTTGCACAGAACAGGAATGATTGTGGTGCAAGTTGCAACTAAGTAATATAAATAGATTGGGAGCACATCCAACTACTCGAGAGATTACTTTACTAATTATCTTAGCTGGTTCTAGTGTCTTCCATTTTGCATATGAAGCCAACAAAGCAGAGGTGAGAACTTGACACCAGGCTCTGTGGATGAGCTCTGCAGTAACAGAGGCCAAGCATTTAGACAGGGAAATGTGCGCTGTCCTCACTTTGCACCCCTTCTCTAGCTAAAAGCAAAGCTAAGTAGACCAAATGCAAAACTGGAGGTTTTGTTATTGTTGTTACCTAGAAAAACAATCTAAATTGTTATGGAATGGATTTGCCTCAGTAGCAACATAGAAATTCCTCTGATTCTACATTCTTAGCCTAGTGTCCTCTTTTTCTATATATTACCTCTCTTCTGGTTGACACCAGAGATAGGATTTGGGCTCACATCTGAAACAGGATTTGGCAAACATCTGTGACATCTTGAAAAGCATGAAGAAAGTCAGCAAGGATCAGTTGTTTAATGTCCCCTCCAATACGAGAGCTCAGGAGCAAGAAGTCTAGCGAGTAGGTGGGATGGTCAGAACAAGAATAATTGTTCTTTTTTCATAGCTCATTGGAGAACATGATGGATTGCTCTGCTGCAAGGAAACATTGATGCTGAAGTCAAACTTAGTAGTCCAATATACTAATCTACTACAAGGGTCTCTTGCAGAGCATGGGTGGCCTCGAAGCAGAGCTCTCAAGTCAGACGCTTCTGTGACTAATGGGCAAAGGCATTAGAGGCATGTGGGGATTATCAGCAGATCTGCAGGAGGAAGAAGGGTGGGAATGGTGTGTGTGCCAGGAAGGTCTGGAGTGAGGTGCAAAGGGGGTCTGGCAGCTTTCACGTCCCAGGGTGTTGAAGTGTGGGGTGACTGCGTTGACACAGCTCTGCTGTGCACTAGCTGGTGCAGGGCAGTGGGGCTAAATCCACAGGGAGAATGAATAGTCCTAAATAAATACAACACTTGGACATTGCTTACCAAAGACAGTGTAAGTGCATACCATTTCATTAATCATCACTGCAGCTTGTCACTATATAGAAATCAGTTATTACATTATTAGAATTACAGATATTAATATTCACTAACAATTGTATAAACTAATTAACATGTGGGATTTATTTGCGATGTTTATCCTTTCATTAGTGACAGAACCTGAGAAAATAATTATGAGAGAACATATAATCTATAAGAATATATCACAGTTCTATGGGGGTTTTTTGTGTTTAATACTGACTAAAAGGGTATGGTGAGAATTCTTTAAACTTTCTGAAATCTTCTATATAAAAAATCCTGTAAACATCTGTTCTCTGGTAGATAGGTGTTTGAGGTTCCCTGATGTCAAGATATTCTCTGCAATTTCAGATATGTGTATAATATAGCCATTCAATTTAATATGCTTGTATGGGGACAACAGAATTGCCAGCTGGCATTTGTTGAGGTCCCCTGAAACAGCCACCCTAAAGCCTTGATCACCTAAAGATCTTACAGTGCTTTGCAGCCATGAGAGCATTCTGGAGCAACCGGAGATAAAGGAAAACAAGACTAATTCCAGTCAGTAAAGCTGAAACCTTGATCCCTTCCTGCTTTCTTCTGTGCTTCTCACTTCTAATGATCCCAAATCATTGAGATTATGATTTATACTTTCCTGTGACCTTTAATATATGACATGGACCAGCCCTACATCCCTTTCCTGACCTTCTCACAGAGGAAACCATGGATCCAATCAAGCTCATCTACCTCCTTTACTCATACTGCTGCCCTCTTTATATCTCTACTATGTTCCTCCCAATTCCTTTCAGCACACCCAAATGAGTTGTGCTTAGGTTATGTTCTCACCTGCCACCTTGCTCATAGCTATCACTTGTTTGAAATCTCCACTGTACCATGTTCCCTGCTATAGGACTAATCTCTGTGCTTGCAAGGTCCTGCACAACTTGGTTCCCCCTCAAGCCAAATACATTTTCAGAGGTTTTTTCCTATCCTTCTCTTTCTTGTTTTATACTTGCCTTGAAAGCTCTCCCCTATCAATTGGCATGTATCAGCCTCTGGTTTATCCCATGTGTGGTGCTTTTCTTCTTCACACTGCAAATACCGTTCTCAATTTTCCCAGGAAGTGACTTTTTGGTGATTCTAGCACACAAGCTTGTCATTTAGTTCAGTATAGCTTCTTTGTAGGCATGAGGAGTGGCACGGGGGAAAGAAGATCTCTGACAATATTACAAAATAACTGTATAGAGAATCCACTGTAGCCACAAACTATGATGAAGGCATGGTCACGGCAAAAGTAACAGTATGGGGGAAAATCAGAAATACGAGTTTAATAGGAGATACAAGTTTTGTTAATCAATTGCATTTTAAGCACAAGACAAATTACACAATTTTATAGAAGTTTAAACTCAAATCCATGCATTTCACAAAATGAAACAATAATTTCTTAGCAAGACAAGACTTCAGCCATTCAAAGAGGAGATGATATTGGAATGACAATTAAATGGCACTTTTCTAATAGTAGTACACTGAATGGTATCAGAATTGGGAACTGTGCTGTTTCTTGCCTCCAGCTATCTCAGTTCAGATCTTTCATAGCAGAAGAACTTAGAGATCCTGAGGGATTTTTTTTCCCCCTCCAAAACACTGTACTGAAAATAACCCCCTAGGAGGTCATAGGGTTACATGGAAAATAGCAGTTTAATTTATTCATCCTTAATAGCAAAAGGCATATTTTAGCATATATTAAAAATAGACTCATTTTATGCACTTTTCCAGTCTAGTGTCTGATTTTGCTGTTGATTTATTTCTGCACAGTGCATTTTCCTTAAAGAAATTTGCAGGCTGTTGTTGACAATTTCTTCAGATAAACATGTACACAAGAATAGACAGGCTCATGGTTCTTTTGCAAAAATGAATGTGCAAGGTAGGAAGTTCTTCTCTTTCTGCATCAATCCCTAGGCACCACCTAATGGTATCTTAGCTTTCTTTACAGCAGTTCTTTGAGGACAGGAAAACCATTTTCATGTTTTGTATCCTTCTGTAGCCACAGTTCAACAGTCAGTGGAACTGGAGGAATACAATGAATTGATTTCCTACATATGCTGCCACTCTTCTGTGTTATAATATATGCTACCATATCCCAAATACACAAGGTTTCTGGGATAATCACAGCGTTATAGATTTAGCCTATAGACAGTGTTGTGAAAATAAATTAGTAACTTCCAAAGCAAAGATAGCCATTTAAAAGAATGCAGTACATAGTATGTTTGCACTGACAGATACATCTGCATTGCAAAATTTGCTCCTCCTGCCTATTAATCTAGTGCAAATGTATAAAGGGACTTGTTTGAATTTATCTTGGAACCACTCATATCAAAACTAGCTTTCTCCTTCTGTAATGCTCCTACAGCAATGATCAGAAGACCATTTCATTGATTCCTCTGTCTTTGAAGAGTTCATAGTTCTACATTTAATGTAATAAAAGCCTGATTTTGTTAGTTTTCTGTGTATGTGGCAAGGCCATACTTTTACCAGAGTACTTGGGAGGAGCAGGTGCCAATTATGAATTGGTAAAAGTGGTAACAGAAATGACGTGGACAAGTGTGGTACAAGCAGATCACAGCCACATGATAGGCGCTGATGTTATTTATGTGCTTGCATATTTTTAGCTATTGGCAATGCCTGTCACAGTAGAGAGGAGTGGTAGATACAAATGGAAAGAATACTTTGAAAAGGATGTTATTTTTATACTGAGCTTCTCATATTGCTCAACTGATGTTGCCTCAACATGACACTGAACACAGTCAGAGAAAAAGTGTCAGTCACAAGTCAGTAAGACTTGCCACACTGGTCAGATCAAAGGTCCATCTGTTTCAGTGTTCTGTACAACTAGGTGATGTTTAAAAGAAACTGTTTCCTTTTGTTTGTTTCAAATTATTATACAGCTTTTGTGCTTCTGAGATATGATGAATCACCATAGTTACAGGACTGATTTTATGTTCCCTCCACCTTTAATAATTTTTTTTTTTTTTTTTAGGAAGAAATGTGCTATTTGGTTTCCCTTGAATATAACCTATTCATTATTTCTGATCCATACTGCTTCACTTACCTGTATCTTATCTAGTGCCACTATTGGTCTTGGAGATCAATAACCAGAAGTGCATGTATTTGAGATTCAGTGTTGGTACAACAGCATCATGAGGTTTTCCTGGTTTGTTCTCTATTCTTTTCATAAGGAAATAATAGTAATGTTCAGTTCGTCTTTTCTTGCCACAGGGCATGGTGTTGTCTATTCAAATAATTCCCAAATCCCTTTAATGAATAGTTACAGCTAAGAGCTCTCTGTTTTGTATTTTTTTCAAGTGCCTGTGTTTGA
This sequence comes from Irena cyanogastra, assembly GCA_013397155.1. Classification (NCBI taxonomy): domain Eukaryota; kingdom Metazoa; phylum Chordata; class Aves; order Passeriformes; family Irenidae; genus Irena; species Irena cyanogastra. The sequence goes on from VWZV01010778.1 coordinate 63,077, forward strand.
ATTTGATAAGCATACATTGTATGAGAGGTTTTACTGTCTGGCTGCTCAACATTGCTTAAAATTTTCTTCAACTCTTTGCTGTCTGCTTTAGTTGTGACTTTGATGCACAACTTGTTATCTTTGCAAAATTCCTGCTTCAGTATACACCTTTATGTTGTCATTTGTGAACAGGTTGAACAGCAGGATCTGGACAGCTGTAGATCCAGTGGAACCCTATTTTCTTTGTTATTTGTGGAAAATAATTTTTTTTTGATCTCCCATCCAGTTGTTTGCCCATGGATTATCTTTACTCCCATTCCATGAGATGTTAATTTCTTCAAAAGTTCTTAGTGAGGTGCCTTTCTCAAAGAAGCATTTTACAAATTCAAATAGATAAAAATCACCAGCTCAGCCTCGTGATTACTACATTTTCTATGCAAATTCCATTCTCAAACACCATATTGACTGTTTCTTCATATTTTAATTTACTCAAATTTCTGCTTGTTCTATTTTACAATAATTTCAATTAGTTTGCCACCCATGAAAGTCAGACTTGGGTACTGTTGTTCCTCAGACAACCCCTGAGATTACTAGTAGTTTTTAAAAACTGGTGAAACGTCTGTCATCTTCTATTCTCCTGGTTGATTGAAATGTTGGGTTAAACACCACAGTTTTCAAGTGAGGAATTTAATGTTTAAAATTCTTGAATGACCTTTCCCTGCCCTGGTGGTCATTTACTATTTTTTTAACTGATTAATATGACAGCTTTCCTTATGATGAATCAGCATAAGAGAGTTCTCAGATTATCTTTCAATTCTGGAAATGTCCCACTACCCATCTAAGATTTCCCTTTTGTATCAAAGTCGTTCCATTCCATCAGCAGGCATTCTTAAAAAGATTGATCTCACTCAATGCCTATAGTTTGATTTCCTTCAATCCTTCTGAACTACATCTCATGAGATATTTGTAATTAAATGCACATCTCTACAGAATCAAACAAAAAGACCAGAAAGAAACTGACTATTTGGAGGATGATATGAAGGAATATAAGAAATAATAATAAAGTAACAAGATTGAACCAAAACCAGAAGAGGGACATTTCCTTTACCTGGAGTTTCATAAAGAATAACATTTCTTGAACAGTTTTCATTATGTAGAGACATATATTTTGTTGACATGTATTAATATCCTATTCAAGGACTGAGAAAAGATGACCAGGGAATTTCAGTAAAATTTTATATAACTATTTTTTACACTATGTAAAATAAAGAATTACTTTTTTTGACTCAGTCTAAACATAACTCTCCCATTTCCCAAAACTATTCAGAATAAAATTTGTATTTGAACAACCATTCTGAATAAAAAATGTGGAAGCAAGGCTATTTATCAGAATTAATTTTTTCTCCCTTAATGGCGTGTAATGGATGCATTTTGTAAATGCAATGACTTTGCTGCAAACAGAGAATTCCAGTGTGTAGCTATCCATTTAATCCCAGTCCTCTTTTGCATTCACTTCCAGTAGTGACTGATTGCCAACAACAAGGTTTATTAAACACACTTGAAGCATTAGATAAGCTGTGAAATTGAGAAAATATGAAAGAAAGCAAAAATATGTATTTAGTACTCCGTAGTTTAATAAATCCCAAGGAAAGAAAAAAAATTTCAAACTTTAGAACTCGCTTGTATTCAAAGCTATGTCAATGGAATATGGAAAATCATAACTGTGCCTACTCCCTCCACAACACCAGTTATTGCTTCTTCACCAGTTTGGCTGACTGGCTAACTAGTCCTTTATTGTACTGTAGCCAAGGAAATTAAATTAACTGTGGAAGGATATTTAACATTTTTTTTTGTCTGTAGCCCTTCCATCTCCACTTATTTCACGCCTTAAAATCTGTCCAAAGTGTAGATTTGAAAGTTTCCTTTCTGTCTTGAATTGCTCTGAGCTTTCCAGCCCATGCGTTTAATTCTTTCTTACAAGGCAGCTCCCTCCCTCTTTTTGTTGTTTCTTTTTTAACACACACACACCCATCCACCCCCACACCACACACATTTCTTTTTAAGTTTAACCATGTTAATGCATGAAAGAAAATACATGCAAGTGTAAAGGAAATTCTCACAGCTGGTTTTCCTTGCTTTGATCTCAGTGAGGATTTGGGTACTAAAAATAGGATTTATCTGAGTTTCAAGAACAAAAACCTGAGTCTGGGGTCAGAGTTTGCCTTTCTGTTTGGCCTTGAAATTCTCAGTGTTCACAGAAATGCAGAATAATTGAAGTTGGAAGGGACTTCTGGAGACTGCCTGGTCTAAATCCCCTGCACAAAATAGAATCCACTAGAAATGGCTGCTCTGGATCTTGTCCAGTTAGGTTTTGAATATCTCCAAGGATGGAGAGTCCCCAAGTGGTATTTAAGCATCCTCACAGTGAAGTAGTTTTTTCTTACGTTTAAATGGAATTTCCTGTGCTTCCTTTTCTGACCATTGCCTTTGCCACTGTGTTTTTTCAACCCTTGTCTGAGCATTACCAAGCCTGCTGTGGCCTATGCAAGGAACCCCCTGGCTCCCACATAAGTAAATAAGGATCCAAATCTAAGCGGAGTGGCACATCAATTTCCTAAGGAGATCTGTTTTGTTGGCACATGGAGTTAGGTAAAAGGAATCCTAGGTGCCCCTCTTCAGTTTTAAAATGTGTGTGTTGCTATTTTAGTTTTCCAAAACCAGCTGTTGCTGGGTGTGCTGGCTGCTGGCAGTACAACTCTACTAGTCAGAGCACTCACCCAGAAAGTTCAATCCCTGTGTTCAACTTCCTCCTCAGCCTAAGTCCAAACCCTTTTCTCAAGAGACAATCCTGACTGTTAGCTTGTAAAGCTGAGTGAGGATATTACTGTCTCCATCTTTCCTAGTGCAGAAATACTTGTTCATAGGCATTTACACAGGGAAATGAAGCCAGAAATACAGCATGTGTGAGGAAGCATGGTGGTTCATCCCATAACACTGCAGCAGGAAGAGTGTCCTGAGTTCCTGGCTGACAGCTGGAACTGGCTTTGATTTCCTACTCCAGTGACTATTAACAATAGTCTCAAGACCAGAGTTCAATGATTAGGCTGCAAAGTCATTGTGCAGTGAGTGAGAATCCAGAATGAAGGGCTCATACACAGAGGATGGATTCATCCTCTACAGATGGGAGGGAACAATTTCAGCCAAAATTCCAGCCATAGCAAACAACGCAAGACTATCAGTACATTTGTAGAGTAGACAAGCATCAGTGGCAGCAGCACAGTTTGTTTTTCCTTTAAGAGGCAGAAAGGTCAGACAGGTATTACTGAAATGAAAAAATGAGCCTGAAACTAATAAACTGACTATCAAGATTTTAGCATTCTTGAAGGGCATGCATACTATATAAGCATCTTGATAGGTCACCTACTCCCATCATGATGAGCTATAAATCCTGGTGTTACTGTGATAATCAGCAGGATGCTTGCTCAGCAGAGGATAAAGGACTGCTGTGTCAAGAACACCTTAAACTCCTTCCTGCCTCCCCCAATGGGTTAAATGTAGCTCACATCACATCAGATGCATGGGGCAGGATTTTGTCTCCTCTGAGAGCTCGGATTTTCAAAGGTGTTCTTTGGGATCTAAGAGCATAAATTTTGCAAATTTCCTAAAGGGACCTGCATTCACGAATGCTGTAATCTTTAGGAAATATGTCTTTGAAGTATTTTTTCCTCCTGATTTAGAATGTAAAGTTCTAGTATCTAGAAACTGGTTTCCTTAGTGATTTGAACACTGCTAATACCATGTCCTTGTCTTTTCAAGAAATGATCAGTCAGGGTGAACTCCAACTTTAACTGGTGAAGACCAATTACTGCAAAACTACCCTTCTCAAGTCTGGGTGAGAGATGTTTATCTTAGCAACTAAAGCAATCTCCTCCTAAGCAATTTATTGTGCAAACTTTTATCAATAGAAATAACTTTCTTTACAAGACATACCCCACCAAAATCCACGTTTTTTCCACACAAATAAAATAAATATCAAACCATACACATTTTTTCCTTAGAGTAAGATTCTATTTATGTACTGATCTCTGTTACTTGCATTCACTTTGCTTCCATTCTATTAATTTGACCTATTCAGTGATCTGCTAAGCACCAGCTATTTAAGAAGTTGTGTATGTGATGGGCAGTAACTGTGTCCACGTGGAATAGGAACTGTTGCCTTGCTGGAAAGGGTTGTTCACAACAAGGTGCTTTTAAACCTCATCAAGACTATGAGTTGACAAAAGGTAAGAATGTTACAAATTTACTAGACTTGTAGTATTGGTAGGTATGGAAATCACCTTCCAGTAAGAGCAATATAAAAAGAGTCAGCTTCTTTCTGAAAGAGACAAAATCTGAGGGGCCTCTGCCTCAAACAAAGTTGTGGGGAAAAGTGGAGTACAAGCTATGTCCAAAGAGTAGAAATTGGCTCAAAGGGAGTGTTGCCTCAGGGAAGGTGAAGTAGAAGGAATAAGCAAAAACTCAGAGAAAAAGAAGCAATTAGCCAAGAATTAGCAGAATAAACACTAAGGAAAATGAGGTATTGAAGTGACTTGTGAGCTCATGAAAGATTTTGAAGTGCTAATAATCCCCTTGTAGTTGACAACATCTTAATATACTATAGAATCATAGAGTCGTCAGGGTTGGAAGAAACTTTAAGATCATGAAGTTCAATTGTAAACTCAGCACTATCACTGTAACCCCTAAACCATATCATCCAGCACCAGGTCCAGATGCCTCTATAATGACCACTAATTACTATAGTGATTTCTCAAATGATTATACGACAGTGTTAAAAGCATATTACAAACAAGAAAAAATGAAACAATTTAGGGCCTATTTGTTTATAGATAGCTATAACCACATTTATATGCATGCTTGAAATAAATGGTAAATGTTTATGCATTTAAATCAACATTGTTATGAGCTTAAAAGCTCAGGTTACAAACTCAGCAGAAATGTGTGGCAGGAGCTGCTGCTCACAGAGCAATAGCTTCTGATATCCCTTGCTATTCACAACAAGATCAGGCTGCTTGTAGAACCCTGAGCTGTGTGGTGACATGATCCAGCAAGGACTTCTGTAAGCCTGTTGCTGTTGCTCAAGGAACGCAAAGCCATGTGTGATACCAACATGCAGTGACTGCTGGACTCAGTAGGGGTTTTGGCAGTTCAGCTGTGCAACCAACCCACACACCCCTGCAGTGGAGGAGACGTCAAAGGGCAAACCCCAGTGAGGCAGGGAATAATGTAATATAAAGGAAGCTGAACTTACTTTGACATCAGGTAAACTGGACAGTAACCTTGGTTTTAGTCACAGAGAGCTGCATCAGTGAATCATCAGGTTCCAAAACTATTGACAAAGAGCAAGGCCTTTGTGAGCCAGCCAGACCCACACTGGGGGATGGAGATGGGGGTGGTGGGGCAGTGCATAGGTAGCTTGGCACAACATAAAGCATAAACATTGGACAAATGATACATTTTGAGGAGAGCAACAGGCTTGAGCTGGCTTTCATCCATTTAGTCTTTCCAGGTCACTGGGGATGCCCAGTGTCATGACAGTGAGCATAGAGGGACCAGTAATGAGAATCACATTACAAAAGAGATTTAACTACAGCTGAATATTGCAACTGCTATATTATGCTTGTGCTGTGATTTCAACTGATTTCCTTATCACTCTGCTAAATTGAACTGCCATGTAATGCCAACTATATCAAATAAGTAAATTTGATAATAAACATTAAACAATCCTCATGTGGAATATCTGAAAGCAGCCAGAGAGTATTGGGCTCTGGCAAGCTACCAAGAAATAAATTGTGCATCTATAAAGTGCAGGATCTTTTGAGTCCTGCTGATGTCTGAGCTGAGGAGAAGCTGTGATCTGGGAGCTGTTTCTAATTGTCAGAGATGTAAAATACTTTGCATCTCCTAAAGGCAATGACTGTTTAGCTAGTATGTTCTCTGGAACTTGCATTCCACATGAAGTTTCCAGAGAAGTGGTAGGCCTATTCTGAATAGGACCACAATTCTCAGCCTGAAATAAGAGAGAACATACGTTAATGCACCCTTTACTGTAACAAATTAATCATTCATGTTCAAATGCATCTGCACCTTACTGGGATTAGAAATGCCAGTGTCCTCTAAATCCTTTATAATAGTTAACATTCGTTTATACAGGGACTCCTCTCTTCAGATTCAATGGGAAACTCCTTCAGAACACTTACAATCACAGAGGATAAATAATGTGAACAATGTCCCAGTGAGAAGTCTGTGACTACCAGAGCTGCTTCAACTGGCCAATAATGACAAGAAGTATTATTTTCTTATTGTTTTGTATAATTCCCTAAGTAAAAAGTGTGTGTCTTTTATATTATTTTTAAAAATTTTGAAGAAAAAATTCCTGCAGTCAAAGCAAACAGGAAAATACCAGATGTGGATGCCAGGTGACCTGAGCAGATGAAATAACATTTGAGAGTAGGTCTTCATAATGCTACCAGCTGGTGGGACAGGCTTAGATTCTGTGATTATATGTCCTTTGCCTGTCTGCTGAAAAAGAAAAAGAGCAATTACTCATCTTTTTTCTAGTAAATAGAGTTCATATAGCCTTGTCCATATATATTCTGCAGCTATTGCCACAGTTATTGGCAGAAGGTCCAGAGCTGTTCAGTAAATGAAACAGCTGTATCAAATTCAAACAAAGAAGCCACACTAAAATTGTTACAGTCTATCTCTATGCATAGACATAGCCAGGATATCTGCATACACATACACACAGAATACAGTTCCATAATCTCACCTTCTTACAGGAGTACTCATAAAAAGCAGCAGAAGTTGTTTTTTCTTTGCTAAAATGCACAGTATAGTGCCTTGTGACATCTGAGAGAGCTGTTTTGGAGCACACATTCATGCAAGGTGGTACATATGTCAGCTGAAATTGCCTGGTCCTTAAATAGGTCTGTAAAGACAGCAAAGAATGTAAAACATTTCTATACAATGACATTTGGAATGGGCAGAGAAACCATTAGAGTTGTGGTTTGGGGAAGACAAAAGATGTGGGACTTTGTTACTTTTAAATGGCAACATTTCTTAAAAAATGACCCAGACCTTAAGAATGTTACAAAGAAGGTTAGGTTACAGTGCACGTGTGAATAATATGGAAGACAGAATACAGTGGAAAAATAGTGTTATAAGATCACCACATTTTTTACTCTGCTGATTTATGACTGAAGTAAACGCTGCTAAGCAAAATTTCCTTTAAAATGCAGTATGGGATTGAATGCCCTATCTCCCCCCCATGTTTATTATTACTTGCACCAACCTCTAAAAATTTGGAATAGATCAGAAAAACCTGATACAGCTAGAGAGAAAGATAAAATACATACGTTTAACAGTGGACACATTTGAAGAATCACTTCACACTGGGCCGTAATTGTGAATTCAAGGAACCCTTGTGGAAAAGAAATACTTATCTAATAAACAAGAAGATAGGTAGAAACCATAGAGTGTATATCTATCGAAAATATGCAGCTTCTGAGAAAAGTTCAAATGATTTCCTAGAAAGGGGTAGCTAAGGATACAAATCTCTCAAGATTGACTGACACCTTTTACAATGCCTGTCAAACTGATTTTGTCAGCAGATATGATAGATTATAAGAAGTGGTGGCAACCTAAGAGATTTTCTCAGGCAGTTTTGGTAAAAAAATTTTGGTAAAAATCTACTATACTCACTGATGTGATATAACTTCCTGTTTCTTATTGTGTATGTCTGCAAACTTCTGGTAAAATAATAATAACAACAACATAATACATCTTTAGGACTGATAACAGAACTATTTTGTTTAGGCTGAGTTGCATAAATACTCAAAAAGTAAGACACTGTCTGTTACATATGGCATCTATCTGTTTTTGAGCTTATCCAGGAAAGGATCTCCTGATTCTTCCAGAGTTCTGTATGAATTGTGTAGGTGGCTAAGTGTCCTGGTTCCAGCCAGGACAGGATTAATTTTTGCGGTAGTCAGGTGGGGGCACAGTCTAGGACATGGAGGTTATTCTAGAATGCCTTGTGTCATTCTCTGGTGTGGGGGGAGTCTTTTATTATTAATACTGCTGGTGTTACTGGTTGTTTTCTTATCTCATTGTTGTTCACAGTAATTTGTTTTTCTCTCAGCCTGTGATCTTTGCCTTTTGTGCCCCCAATTCTTCTCTTCAGCACTCCACAGGGAGGAAGGGAAGGAGGGGAGAGTGGTTTGGAGAGTCTCAGTGGGAGCACTAAATTGGGGAGCACCATTCCTAAACCAGAACACTAAGGAATCTATGAATCTTTGGAACTAGAAATAGTCTGATGACATTGATTTCATCAATACCGAGCTAAAGGCAGACCCAGTAGTTTGTGCTAAATAGGCTGTGCCCTTGCTTTGATAACTTGTTTCCTTCAAAGCAGAAATGCATTGGTGAATCAGAATTACCACTGGCAGATCCGTTTCTGAAAAGCTGAACTAAGTATTGATAAAGAATGTCATATTTGACCATAGTTCCACAATCAAATTGTGAATTTTCACATTTGTTAGAACACTTATTATTTGCTTGTAACTTCTAAAACATCGTATCAAAAAAGTAAAAATAGAAGTTCTGAAGTATTTGGCCAACATGCTTTTGCTTGTTACTGTTTGAAAGTATTAAATAAAGCATATTAAGTATCCTCATCTTACCAATATTGTATCACTTGTCCTATACAGAGTTTATGAATTTTTGAGCTCTTGATACTGCCTTTCATTCTAGTTGCATTATGCTCAAAAAATATTATTTGCTGCTCAGTGATATATCATGGACACAATACATGGTCAAATAATTTGTTTGCTTCCTAGAAGGTAAAAAAAAAAGTTATTTATTCTCAATTTCTACTATTATAAATAATTATAATTCAATAAAAAAAACTCTTGTCAATTGGAAATAATGAAAATTCTTAGTTTTTATTAAAGAGGCTGTTTCCTCACCTTGTAATGGACATGGTGTCCATAAAATAGGCATCCTTTTCAAAGTTTCCTTTATTTGATCTCAAATGATAGAATCTATAATACCATAAGTATTTCTTTTTTATAGCAAAGGACTAGCTGGATTGTATGACTGCTGTCAAAAATCTCTAAATAGCATCCAAGGTATTCTTTTAGAACATTTTCTTATTGATCATTTAAATTGTTGGCAAAAATGAGTAGTAGACAGTACAAAGGGATTGTATTACTGGATGATGGCTGGTACTACGTAAATTGATTCAGCAGGTGCAATATTCTGATGATGCCATTGTCAGCAGAACACTAATGGTCGGGAATAAAGTATGCAAAGAGGATTTACCTATGCCAGCACAGGTAGTATCACTGCATCTCATGGGAGGGAGGTGACTTAGAGTGTCCCAGTCCTTACATTCTATATGCTTGTTTTCAAATGATTCAAAACTGAATTGGAAAGGAATGAAAAATAAGGTGATGAATGTCACTAATGATTCTAAGCACAGTACAGACTGTGTCTGTCTATGCAGAGTTGCAGAGGGATGTCATGGTATAATTATATATACTGATTATAAAAGAGCAGGTGAAATTCAATGTGGATAAGTGAAAAGGTGTAAGTCAGAAATGTAGTTTTTCATATACTGTATGGAATGCCTATGTAGCAACACCAAGCTGTGTTCCAAGGATGAGGTGAACACTCAAAGCCCTCTGCATCAGGCAAGGGTAACCTGGACACACAGGCTGGACAAAAAAGTCTTTTCAAGCACACTCAGTTTGGAGGGGACTGAAGAAGGGCTCTAAATAAAGAGGTCAAATAATTCTCTTTGTGGTTGAATGGGGACTGGTACTAAAGGATTCATAGTTATCTCTTAACTGAATTTTACTCTGACTGCCACACAGTCCAGCTTATACATTTAAAATTTACATACAGCTGTATATATGCAATGGCCTGGCATGTCTTCATACAATAAGGATATTTTTGAATTAATTCCTTGAAGAAATCAAATCTTCTTGAAGTTGTGTACAATGACAAGTGAACAGTTCCTTGAAGATTTAAAGGATATTTTACAACAATTATTTGAATTTTTTTGACAGCTGACCTCCACTGATTTTAAAACATTTAGCTTCTTTATTTCCAGCCTATCAGGTTTTGACTTACTTAAAATAGTTAATTTGAGATTTCTTTGTAACAAAAACTGATTTACAGACAGCTTCTTCAGTAGTCTCTACAAAAGCCTAAAATGAAGGATTTCCACATTAAAGATCAATTGCTACTGATGGTACTGATGATGAATAACTATTATTTTAGAAAGTTTAATAATTTAAATGAGACCGCTGATAGAAATAGTACAAATCATGCAAAATACTGAATATGAGTGAAATTAATAATTTTGAGCTTGGTTCCTCTGTAAGTTCCTCTGAAACTTTGCCAAAACAGCTATAACAGCAGATTTGGACCACTTACAGCTTTACTTTATTACTTAAGGGGGAAAAAAAAAAAAGGTTGCATTACACTTAAATTCAAAATTACTTTTGTTGTATACATACCTCATTTCCATAAACAGAGAGAAATTACTATGTGAAAAAGCATTCCATGTAGTAAAAATCCGGTGTTTGGAAATACAAACCTTGGAAATGTGGGGTTCCAGTTTGTGGCCTCCTATATTGCAAACAGCAACCATGGACTGTGCTGAAGAAAAATAACACATTAAGCATCAATAGGTAGTAGTATAATGGCCCTGCAGCTATTATACAGACTACCAAGAAAGTAAGAGTAGACTACACTTAAACTAGGAATGAATTTAAAGTCAGGAAAAGGCAAATACTACACACGTGTTGGAGAAGGAAAGCTGGAAATAAAAGAGCTTCTTTTTGTCAGGATCTGAGTAACGTTGCTCTTGCCATTAGCTATCCGGGAAAGGCTCCTCATCCCTCCCAGCCGTGCCGCGTGTTGCAGCTGTCCCTGGATGCAGCAGCAGCTCTGTGCACTAGGCGGCGCTGCACAGCGAAACGATCATTCTCTGAAAAATAAAAATACGTCAGTAGTGACTGAATCTCTTTGACATAAAAATAAATCTATAAATCCTGCAAGTTAACTTTCAGGCAAATATAATAACAGGTAAAACGAATGGTTATTAGTATTTGGGTATAGCTACATCACTTAAAAGCTTCTCAAGGCAGAAAAGATGGAATCTGGTCAGCACTCTGAAAAACCTCCAAGGAAATAAAGACTTCCAAGGAAATAAAGACTTCCAAGGAAATAGCACATGAATTATTCTCCTAGTCAGGAAACTGAAATGTCTGAACATAAACAAACAGCAGCAGCAGCAGCACCCCCCGTTGGAGATCTAATTATTCTGATTATACAGAAGATCAAAGCTCTGTTCATTCTGTTTAAAAACATCCCTTTGCATTCTTGTAAGAATATTCACTGGTAACATCCTAGTCAAATTCAAGTAGCTGCAACTAAACTCCAGGGTTGTTTGGCCTACCCTAAAATGTGCACTCATTCTTTTCTGGTTCACACATGTTCAGTACATCCATTTGTCTGGAAGTTCCAGCTTCTACCTTCCCACTCCATACTTTTTCTATTCTGCAACTCACCTCTTTGAAATAAACGGCTGCCACCTGCCACTATTCATCTCACCTTCAATTAGCTAGCATCAAGTTTCTTGGCACTGAACTTCAAAATACTGTATCAGGAATGAAGGAATGAGAGTGAATGAAGCCTCATTTAAATATATAATTTCTCTTGTAATGGTCTCTAATCTTGAGAGACTTGCAAGATGTCTAGCACACAAGACAAAGAATAAATGACAAGGTATCTAAACAGTCCCACCAGACCGGTGGTAACATAGAGAATTAGTGAAACAAGTGTGTCAGCATTGTCATTGAAACTAATTTACAACTCAGGCAAATCACATATGTACTGGGGAAAACTGGGCGTCACCTGTCCTGTTTAATTTAAAATGGAAGATGCAAGAATGGGTGTTGCTCATGATCTCTTTCTTGGAAACAAGCCCTGCAGAGTTACACATCACTAAAAGCTTCTTTATCATTTTCATATTATTCTCGTCATTTATGCTATATAAATAATAGCTGGTTTTCTTAGCAAAATACAAGATACAAAATTATCTTATTCTCAAGATAATGTTTTATCTTGAGAAGTCTTCTGCTATTCTTCCTTTGTAATTAAACTGGTCAAATACTTCACAGATTTCATCGATGAATAAGTGATTGAATTGGCTAAATTCTTGGTACACACCTTTTTTTTCCTTGAAAGCAGATGTGCTGTAGCAATTCTGGGATCAGAGAGGCCATAATCTTAGTGAAAACAACTTCATATACATCATTACTTCCAGTCTAAAGTTAACATGTGCAAGTTATATGTTTTATGCAAAAAGACAAATTTATCAGTGGAGAACATTGAGGACCAAAGTCATAGATTACAATTAACTGAAGGAGACAAATATGTATTTTCAAGTTAGAAATATAAGTTTCATAACCAAACTCAGAGTGCAAGACTGATAGCTGCTGAGCTTGCTACTGGTACAGAAAAGAAACTGTGATGTAGTCAGTGCCATTGCAGGCTGAATTCAGGCTCAAAATACATCCAAAGACTTCTGACTACACAATCACAGAATGGCTGGAGTTGGAAGAGACTGCTGAAGGGCATCTGGTCCAACACCCCTGTTCAAGCAGGACCACCTTGAGTTTATTGCCCAGGACCATGCTGGGATGCCAAGTTCAACAGCAAGTGCATGTTTCCAGTTACATTTTTCATAGAAAAACTGTGTGACAAGTATTTGACTGACCATAATTTTTGAGATCAGTCACTACCAGTCACATTTAATTAATTCCATTCAGTACACTGAATCACATGCTTCAGTTCAAAAATTTTGTAAATCACATACCACAAACTGGTTTGTGTGATAACTTCTCTCAACAGACTAAACAGATATTTAATAATACTATTACTTCAATAAAGAATGGACATATAAAAGAAAATCCATTATTCTATTCCTAAGAAAATCTACTTTTTAAATGACACATGCTCATCACCAAAATCAAAACAGTAGTCTGCCTCTCAAATGTACATTAATGTACATTAAATTTATTAGCACAGAAAAAAAAATACATTACCTTTTAAACTTGCTACTGGTAATGCCTTCCTGACACCCAGATCCCCCTGAGAGTAAAGGCTATTGACTCTGTCTTCTTTCACCCCTTGAACTAGCAGTCTTGCCTCAATAACTTCAATCACTACAGAGCTTAAATTCACCTGCATTTGGCTCCTGACAACTGTGAAGACCAGCAGCAGCAGTTTAAAAATGTTGACAACCAGAGCTGCCTGCTGCCAATCTCTCCTCCTGGGGAGTTAACACATCTCATTCCACCTTGGAAACAATAAGATGTGTGCTCACAGCCAGCTGAATGGAGGGATCAGCAGCATCTGAAGCAGCCCTCACACATCTGCTTGCAATCATCTGCTCATACTGTTAATTGGTATGAGGTATGTTATTCCCTCTGAAGGACTTATGGCAGGTTTTGTATACTCCAGGCCAGATGTAGAAAAGAAAAAATTCTAAAGAAAATAACTAATACCCCTATTTTTTAAAGATGTAATTTCTTTTAGAAGTATCCATATTTATCCTTCTATAGACAGTGAGTAAAGATCACAGCATCAGTCAGCTCTGATGCTTAGCATTTTCTCCTTCTCACAGAACAGGGAGCCAAGTGTGGACAAGCAGGTTACTGTACCATAAACAGCTGTGCAGCAATACACTGCTGACACGACTGGCCAAACACAAACCCATAGGAAAGCCTTGTTCACAGGCGATGCCCTCCCAAGGAAAGGGAAAAGAGGGGGAAAAAAAAGGGAAAAGGAAAGAGCTTCAAATATAGGGTAATAAAACCAGGAAATAATTGGTCATCTGTGGCAAATATGCTGGAACAAAGGGCAAAATGAGGAAGTTCAACAGGTGGAAGCAGAAACTGAAGGAATGAAACCAGTAGTGACACTACTGCCCTGCACAGCCAATATATGCCCTATACATATTAATGCATACATATACATACATACATAAATAGATATTTATAAAACATCAGAACAGCCTCTTAAGTCAACAGGACTGCAAAAGTCACAACAGCAGTAAGTCTTCTACAGTTCTCAAAACATACACATTAGAACACCTCAACAGCTCTATATTACAATGCTCAGCTCATAGAGTTAATAGTAATTGCAAGTAACAATTGCAAATATGTTAAAGTATTTAAAAAATGTCAGCAACTGAGTTCCAATGTGCCTGAGAACCAGGCAGGCTCAGTGTGATGATCGAAATGAGATAATGTGGTGAAAACTATTGTCCCTAATTCACCAAAAATGTCTCTGACATAGCCAGGGAAAGGCTTTTGATCTCAGAATTTCAATTTCTGATATCAAACACTGATGCAAAGCACAATGGTAGTCCGTAAAAAGGTTTTTATGTCTTACAGAGCCTGTTTGCCCACTCTCTCAAAAATAAGATCATGTTGTCATTATGATACCAGTATATTTCAGTGTAGGAGAACAATGCTTGCCAAACATAGTGTTGCAAAAGCAATGATAAGCCAGTAAAACATGACAATTAAAAAAAGCACTGGAAAGTTGTACTTAGTAGGGAAAACTGCCACTTAAAACAGCAGAAAAGAATATTTGAAGAGAAAAAATAGAAATAAAAGAAACTTTTATAATAAAGAGAATTCTAATTAAAATGAAAGAAATCGCTTAGTTATAAGAGTAATCTTCTAAGTTTATTTCTCACCAGAAAGTTAATCATGAAAAAAACCCATCAGTCACTGGGAAGTATAAAGAAGGTCACAGTGCAGTCCATATTGCCAAACCAATTTCTTAGTCGCAAGGAAGCCGAGAGAGCTTTCCAAACACTTACTGTAAGTACCACACTCCTTCCCTATCACAGAAATCTAAAGGTCAGTGGTGTCCCCAAGTCTCATCTCCATAAGTTTCCATAAAATAGTTCTGGCTGACTTCTTATTTTCTAAATTTCTTGCTATTACTGGGTGGTCTCTTTGCATTCCTGAGGCCTGAACTGCTTAGCAGCAGCAGAAGTGCAGCTTCACAATAATATACGCTTATTGCCCAAACCTAATCTAAAGGATCTGATGCAGAAAGGAAAAAGGGTTTGTATAAATTGATATTTGTGATAATGAGTTCTTATATTACTGCAGGTTTTTAAGAAGTGCAGATTTGTTCACTGTGAAACGGGTCATGGCCAGCAAGCATATTTCATAGAATCAAACACAAACTTGTAATTGGTAATTCTCACTGTTCTGTGCTTCTCTAGGACCAGTGGTCTAACAGTGAAAGGTTGATCACTCATGGTCAATCCATCAGCATCCAGCCCCCCACCCTATTTGCTAAACATGGATGACATCTGGAAAATTCAAGACATCTGTGTTTTAAGAAGGATTTGGCTTTCTCTCTACGTACTTTTTCATCATACTTGACCCCCACAGTAAAACTCTAGCAGCAAAGCTCATTTTGCAAACATGGAACACAGGATCACTGTAGGCTCAGCCAAATGAGAAAACAAAGGTTAAGGCAAGACATTTCTCTTCAAATACACTCAGCTCCAGAATTAGCAAAGGCAACACAGGAAGTGCTTGGCTTAGTGCATCCATTCAAAAAGGAAATTTTTAAAACGTTCATTCTAGTGCTAGTAAGTGTTCCTCAGCTAATGCTGGAATCATCACTAAATGGGGGAGAGAATGTCCTAGGTGAACTTCACCGGCCCAGTAATGTTCCAACCATTCTAAAATTCTATGTTAAAATTGAAGGTTTTCTTTTTGCAGTGAAGTCTCTGAAATTTATGAATCCTCAAACTGTTTGTTGGAAACATTAGGAAATGGCAGATTACTGTCACCTTTTATCTTAGAATCTAAGTTCTCTGGTAGAGGTATTGCCTCTTTATTGTGTGTCTTTAGCTGAAACTTGGCAGAACAGAGGCTTGCTCCCTGCCTGGCCCTCATCTGTGTCCACTGGGTCAGTCAAGGGAAAATTTGCCATTGGCTTCAATGGGCAATAAATGAGACTCGTCAGTAATACACAATATGATCCTTAGGAAGTAATACCTGAAAAGAGGGCCTCAACAGGCTCTATATGTTTATTCAAGGATAAAAATGATTGAAAGTGTCTCTCTTGTCGATTTGGATGCTAGAAAGATGGAGAAGTCAGCCCAGAAACCATCTGTTTTGCACATGTGCATTTGAATTGTTGGAAGCACAGGGCCATCAGTCTTCCTTTTCAAGTAGCATGGAAACTCATTTTTTTCAGCAAATGAAATGGCATTACTAAGCCATATTTTTAAACTGTACTTTTCTTAGACATATAAATTAAAATTAATATCATTCTGACTGTACATTTTGTGACCTTAAATGGAGAGAATGCCTTTTCAAGGAAGATCATTCTGCCAAGTAGCATTAGAAATGGGATGGACGGCAAGACACTGGCTTAAAAGCCTTCCTGGACAATGGGGGAAATTTGAACTAGCCTAATGTAGTCTCTCTGTTTATCTTTAGGTAAGAGAAGGTGGGCTGGTAAAAAGAAATATTTCCCAATTGATGTCTGCTCTGAGGTAGGTCAGAATGGTGATTAAATCTGGGTGTTTCCAGCTCATCAGACAAATGCATCAGATGGCTCCTTACCAAAGACTCTGCGGACACCATAAATCCATAAATCTGGTGAATTACAGATCAAAAGAGACTCCTTATTTATACCCTCTGCAACGAGAGAAGCAGCAGGTTCTCTCGCTTGACTGAAGGCAGCAACATATGCTGAAATTGCCAAACCAATTTGAGAAGGCCTAATTGCCTTTGAATCATCTATAGGAGGATATAGGGCTACTTACTTACCTATAGGAATTGCTTTTCTTGGTCGACGACTCCCTAACAGCCGTTGTTTCTGCTTTCAACTGTGGCAGTCCCTAGAGTGGCGTCGGTACCATGCAAAGCCATTCCCTATTTAGGACTGGAGCTCACAAGCACTTGCTAAGCCCACAGAGCCCAGCACTGCTCAGCACCGTGCGAGGGGGGCGCACGGCCCCTGAAGGAGCGGAGATGGCTTCGGCAGCCCTGAGGCGTGCAGTGTTTTGTGGGCCACCCCTGGTCCTGCCGCCTCAGACCAGCACCAGCCGCGCCTGGCTTCCAGTGCGGCTCCGGCCCCGTGCTCAGTTTAACAGGTAATAGCGATGTTGGAATAAATCAAACTCATCGCTCTTGGTGTTTATTTCCCCCCTAAAAGAAAAGAACGGCCAAGGAGTTGGGAACAACCTGTGAGCTGGCTCCTGACTTTGTCGATGTGCGAGCCTGGATGGAGCCGGAGCTGAGAAAGTGGGGGTGAGTTTGTACTCCGAACTAACCACACCATGGCGGCGGAACTAAATTTGCCCGCAAACCTTCCTATTGATCCGGGGCCTGACACGCGGTTTTCCGACAGTTCTCCATAGCAGCCACTGTGTGGCAGGAGAGATCAAGAGGATGGTTCATATTCTACGGCGGGCGGCCCGGAAAGAGCGCAGAGCGCGGCCGCCGGCGTGGGATGGGCGCCATATTGTCTCCATGTGGGCGGCGTGTGGGGACTCGGGGTCGGGGCACCGGCACCGGCGGGGAGAGAGGCACGGCCCGCGGCCCGGGTGTGCCGCTGGCTGCTGGTGGTTAACATCAGCGGGGAAAAGGACCCGGGGGCAGGCAGCTCGTATGGGACGGGCAGAGGTACAGGCTAGCACTACCCCGGCCTCGCTGCCCGCCCCTCACAGAGCGGGGGGGAGTCGTGCCCGGGCCGCTCCGCAGTGGCGGCTGCGGGACGCGGCTGCGGGCCCTGGCGAAGCCGGTTCTGAGCAGGAGCTGCCGGGATGCGCCCGGCGGCTGAATATAAAATTAATTCCCTCAACAGAAGATAATAAGTAAAACTCCAGGGAGTTCGTCTTTGGCACAGGGAGGAAAATTAAATGGCTTTTCCCTTCTTACAATCCAGCAAACTAGGGAGCTGTATTCATAGCAAGTATGTAGATTTCCTGAAAAACATGCTCGCAGAACATAGTAATTTTTAACGAAGTCACTTAATAAGAAATGTTTTCTGCGTACCCAAAAACTACAGAAAAGGACTATGCATGTTATTGCTGCAAAACTGGGACAAAACTATAGTTGTGAAGTTACATTTCCATTTAAAAGTTGATTTTCCAGGTGATGCATAAAAAGAAATAAAAATAAACTCTTTTGTTTTGAGTTGACTAAAATGTTTTCCGTTCTACCCAAACCAGAACTATTTTCCATTTGTTTAGTTTGGCCACTGAAGTGAGAAGCTAGTATGTCATTATCCCCACACAACAGCAGGAAAGACATCTGAAGGACAGACAGGGTTTTAATTAGCTGCACTTCAGTGTTTAAGATTGACGCTGAAAGGAATTACAGTCACAATATATATATATGTCCTGGCCAGGTGTTAAGTAAAAAATGCTAATTTTTTTGTGTTAATTTTGAATTAGAGACTAAAAGCTTTAGACATGAATCAGTGCCTGTTTGAATTAATCACACACATATAGAGGAAAGATGGCACTAGCTCAATGTGCTTGTAGACAACAGATGTAAACATAGAGTTGGGTAATACAAAATAAAAGAGAAATGTGATTGCTTATGATGTAGTGTGTGTAACAAGCTACAGTCTCAACCATTTGCTTAAGTATTGAGATACTGAAAGACAAAACCATACCAAAACAACCCAAATCTACATCACTTAAAAGAAGTCATTGTGCCAAAACAGACTCCAGGCGATACCAGACTGTGTTTAGACAACGGTGTTGAACATTACCATGGGAACAATTGATGTTGAAATCCAAGACTACAAAAAAGCAAAAGCACAAGAACACCCATATGGATTTGCAAAAGTTTCAAGAAACATGATCCAAATTTTAAGCAACTGGTTTTTTATATAAACCCATGGAAATTAAAAAAATTAAAGAATTCAAATGTAATTATTCACTCCTTATTTGCTTGTGTGGGAAATGTTCAGGAATTCTGTAATGGATCTGTGCCTTATACCTTGTTTGGAGAGGAACTATGTGTTGTAAACCAGTGCAACATTTCAATGGCCAAAATGTTTGTCTCCCATTTCTCCTGCCAGTCTTACCAGAACTGTGATACTTGTTCTGAAAGGCAATATGCAGATAGCCTGCCTTTATAAAACATGTAGAAAGTACATCCATAAAGGTGGACATTAATCTCAGTGGGGCTGTTTCCTAAAAACTTTCATTGACCTGGCCTGCGTAAGACTCTTAAGTCCCTCACTTCTACAAGCAACACCTTTGCACTGGTTACAGGCTAAATAGGTTTGCAGCTAAACAGGAAAGAACTGTGAGAAGGTTTAATGTTGATCGACTGAAGACACTGTTGCTGCAAGAAATTACTATTACAAGGCTGATCCTACTTCTTGGACACCTGATTCCCTGGCTAAACTTGAAGAGAAGAGCTTTGGTTGTACGTGGAATGAGGAAGCAAAATCCATGTCAGAAATGGCTAAATGGAACGAACAGAAGATCCTAGAATAAGGAAAAAAAACCTAAAGTGATTCAAACTTACTGAATTCACAATGAGCTATTTATTCACGTGATCTTTATACATAGGCCTCTTAAATTGGTAGTCTTTTGAGACTGGTTTTCATTGTGCACTGCAAAGTGGAAAGCAGAGAAGCACTTAATAAAAAAGCATCAGTCTGTACCCAATTTCTGCTCATCTATTCAGTTCCAGGCTGATTTTGAAGCTGTAGAATTTGACAGTGAATCTAGATTTTTCCAGGTACCCTGCCTTCCCAAGCCTATGTGGCAGTTTGTCAGCCTAAAACATCATACCAGCTTGGTATGCTATTCTCTTGTCAAGAAGTTGAACAAGAAACTGTTCATTCCATCATATCTGGATGTCCAAATATCTCCACTATTAGCTCGTAAAGCTTAGATTTGAGGACATAGAAGAAAAAGCCTTTCTGTGCTCCTATGGTCCCATGCCAAAAAAAGTGCAACAATGACAGTTACGTGGGGAATTGTTTCTTTCCCAAGAGGCTGGAACACCCCCAAATGTAATTACTTTGGCATATACCTTCAGGATCAGCATTTGTATTGTGACCTCATTCACCTGAGAGTGTTACAAAATATATCTTAGTGTTATTATATTATGTATTTATTATATATTGTATCATATTATGCTATCTTATAGTTATTATATTTACTATATTTATTGTAGTATATTTATTCTGTTTAGTATATATTTATTTTATTGTATTATCTTAGTATTATTATATTTAATAAAGTGATAAGATTGATGAAAAGCTTGGTTAGGGTTTGGCTCTTTCATTTGCCAACTGATTCAGGACTTGCTGTCCTGAGGCATAGGTTTGCATCCAACACCAGAGATGGGCTGATGATTTCTGTTAGAATCCTGTACCACTTTGGGAAGGGGTGCCTGGTTTTCTAGTCCCATCATCTCATGCCTTGCCTCTGTTTCATTTTCAGAATCTGTCTTTGCCAGCTGCTCTGTGTGAGCACAGAGAACCTGGAAATTTCTGGCTCTTTGTATGTTTTTCTGATGAGCGCAAGTTTGGATTTTAAACAGGATGATTGACTTGGTCATAAACCTCCCACGTCAGCATGTTGATAGAACCTTAATCCTTTTCCATGTTTACAGGTCATGGCAGTACATCACCAGGCAGACCCCAAGGCCTCTGATGTGCTCAGTTTTCATACCACTCTATACCTGACTTACATGAACACTTTTCTGGGAGCATTTCTTTGCAGACTCATGTCTACAAGAAAAAGAACTGAGCATAGACCCGCATTAGCCTTGCTGTTTTGAAGATATGTGTGGTTTGTCTCTTTTGGGAGCTGAGTAGATACATCCATAATTACCACAGAGAAATAGTCTCACTGCAGTGACCTATTTCACTGCCTAGGCAAAAGGCACTGGTGGTTCAAGTGGAAACTGTATGTATTCTGGTGATGTCACAAAAAGAAGAAAGTCACAAGAAATCTCAGAAACCTCAAGGATCTTTGTCACCTCTGCACCTCATCTGACCTCCAAGCAAAATGTTTCATACATGCAGGCCCAAGTCTTCATCTGGGCCAGTAGGTTTTCAGGAACCTTGCAGCACTGAGTGTAGGACCTGGTGATTCCACTACATTAGCGCTGTGAAATGTAAATTCCACTATTCAGAACTTTTGATCTGGCACATTACAAGAGCAGCAAACCCAGGGCCATTGAGGTAAAAATTCTATTTATCTCTTAAGTGCAAAGAATCTTGAGGTTAGCATCTCTGTTAAGTATCCAAACACCAGCATGTACGTGTAAAATATATGAAAAACTAAAATTGTTGGAGAGATAAGCAAGAACCATAGTTTCTTTTCCTATATACAGTACTCAGTGCCTAAATATATAGCAAAAGTTAATATTTTAAAAGCAATTAAGCATTGACTAGGCATGGGAAATCTTCCTTAAACAGATGTCCTGTTACGAATTACAACATTTATCAGCCTACTGATGATACTGTTTATTGTAAGTCTGCTCTTTCAAAGTGAAACCATATGTTGAATGGAAAAGAGTGAAAGCCTAATGTAAGATAAGACTGTTTATTAAGCTGTGCTGGTGGATATTTTGTGGATGAACTTTCTTTACAATATAGTTTAGGGTTATATAAATTCTAATTGGTGTATGCAAACAAATGTGCAGACACCAGGTATAACATGATTTAAGTTAGCTGTCAGATGACACTTCTGGAAGATAGTGGGACCAGTTCTTCTGGTGCCAAACTCCCACAATATCAAAACCTTGTGTAGTTCCCATGTTCCGGTGTATGAGTAATGCTAGTTTCAAAGGAGCAAGGAGAAAGACAAGTTGATAGTAATTTTTGTTCCATTGCTCTTGGAAATTTTATGTTGCAGGAAAAGGTGTAGAATCTTGGAAAGCAAGGGGAAGCCACATTTCCAGCTATTCCCTAAGAGTTCCAAAAGCTAGAGTCTAGAAGACGTCACCCTGCTGGTTCCTTGGAGCTGTACCCGAGGTTTCAGGTTTGGCTTGTGCCTATGTCTGTCAGTCTCCTGTCATGTTGATTGCCTGCAGTGCTTCCTTGGAGTTGCAGTGTCCTTACAAAGAGCAACTCCTAATAGAGGACAATGAGTCACTTGAGCTACAGCTCCCATAGGAAGATACGGGAGTATTTCCAAAGTGAGGCTTTTCAGTTTTTGGCTAAAAGACTACTTCTGAGTATTTAATTAGTTAATTTAAAAGAAAACAAGATTTTCCCCAGAAATAAGTCTTTTTGTTTAAAAATGTGCATTTAATAAAGATCTAATTTTCCGCAAAAGCTGTTTCAACCAATGCTGGGAATTAGTCGCTGACAAAACTACTTGAAAATGGATTTCATAAAGCAGAGTAAAATCCAGACAATTTTTTCCAGATGACTTTAGAGTGATGTTGTTATTACTCCTAAACTAAAAATGATAAACCAAGGAAACTTGTAATTAAGGTTATGAAAAAGTAACACATTAAAGATACGAAAAATACAGCATTTGAGCATGAAAATTACTTCAATCTCTGCTTTCTCATGCTTTAACTTGATAGCTATGAAAAAAAGGTTTATTTGTTTTGATTTACTGCAGAGCATTTTAAAGCAGCCAGAGCACACTGAATAATCAAATAGTCTTCAGAAACAGTTGGTATTGCCAGAGTAGCACAAGTGTCTAGCCAAGTTCAGCTCTATTGCTTGTGTGTCAGCTGCTTGCTACCTTTTGGGCTTCTCTGTTCTTCTGGGGGCCTTCATCTGCACACATCTTGTGGTCCTTCTGCCAGTTTCTTCTACAGTTCCTTCTGCAGATTTCTCTGTAGATACACACAAACCAGATGCATGAACTCACACAGAGAAGCCCACATCATTTTTCTGCTACCCCATAGTCATTTGGGCATGGCTTGTTCTTAAGTCTTCTGCTTCTTTCTTATTCCATCTTTGTGGAATATACCTGAGGCAATGAATAGTCCATCAAGAAAATAAATAAAATTAATGATGATTCTGTCATTTCTTAATAACAGACATATTCTCCTTAGGAAAAGAACAGCATCAGAAATTACTTTTCAAAGGTAACTCCATTGGTTTTTAAGGGCCTAAGACCTTACCTTGAGACCTAAACTTTTTACAAAAGATTAGCAGTGGAGCTAAATAATAATAATATTTTGTTTTGTCTGTTCCACAAAAAAAGGTCTTATGAAGAGAAAATGACAATAAGTACTCAATTAAATAACTTAATTTTGTTCCATTTTTCATGCAGAGCTTCACACACAAATTTTGGAACCATTTATGGCCATTGTTTTTTTATTTAAATTAATAGTCATTCCAAGGAAGAAGGTCTAAGTAATTAGAAAATAAACTAGGTCATCTGCATATTCATTTTCATATGTCAAAATATCTAGTCATGATTTCTGTTGTGATGTTTTTATTGCTGTAACACAACCTGTTCATTTTAAAAGCTCTCTATGTCCAGAGGAAAACTCATAAAATCAGCTGAGCAGAGGTTGTATCACAGGTGTTAAAAGAGCACCTAGCAACGCTGCATAACAAATGGAGATTGGAAATTGATAACCACATTAAACAGCTTTGGAAATTAATTTGATGCTTACTAAGGCCAAGTATGGGTATCATAGTTGGCCTTTGTCCAGAGCAGACATTTATAGTAGTTAGGTATTTGGTATCAGCTAAAATTTGTTTATGAACAAGAACAAAACTTTTACTTAAGCTAGAAACTAAAGACAGAAAGAACATTTGGGATTTTATAGCAGAATTCTTGCTGAAATTGATTAAAAAAATTTCTATTCTACTCTGTATCTCTGAGAGTATCCGGGGTTATTCATGAGGCAGGTACTCAAATGATGTCACAGCTAATGCATAGCATCATTTTCTCATAGACCAAATCCTTTCACACCCTTTTTAAACAAAAGTTTGGCATTAGACCACACGATACTACAAAAGGAGTCAAGACTATATGCCATTCACACAGTGGCACGTTGCCAACAGGAAGCACTGTAGAAAAAAAAGAAATGGCTTCAATGTATAAATGAAGTGTAATAAAATATCATAATCAGAAAATCAACATGAGACATGGTAGGCCCGGTCTGGTTATACCTGAACTTTTCAGGAATCAGCAAAGCTGCTCGTGCGTCAAACTCTTAACAAATATGACTGGACATAGAAGGGCTGTGAAATTCAGGATGTGCTTATTCAATTTCATCTGGACTATGAAACACTGTACTATAAATGTGGATAGGTTGGGACTGAAATGCAAATAAATTAATTTTAAGAGTCTTAAAATTAAGATTCTTAAAATTTAAGACCACCACTCTGGTGGTGCTGCTTGGGTTTCCAACTATGCATTACAGATACGTAAGCAAAAGCTATCTTCTGAAACTTGTCCCTATGCATGTGTCCCATTAATACAGCATGTGGGAGTTTTAGAATTGCCTTTTACTTGTTACCAGTCAAAATATATTCGAGTTCAAAGCAGCCAACAGTTCACCAAGTTAAGGCAAATTCAGCTTAAAACCAAGAACAGACTATATTTTCTTGCTGCCAGTGTTCTGTTCCAAATTATTAGCATAGCTGTTCTCTCTGATGAAATCCTTGCCATCCCCATAGAAGCATCAGATTCCAGATTCTAAGTGAGAAAGAAACTGATGGTACTGTGGGATGACACTTAAAAGAAAAAAACCCTCAAATTTAAAGCATTTTTACTGATTTCAGTATGGTCCCATTTGTTTCAGGAGAGCTAACTGGAACAAATTCCACCCTGGTTGTATGCCACCATGATTTTATTGCAAGCATCTTCATCTTTTTTCATTTAAAGTCACTGTTAATAACTGCACTGATAAAAGTGGGCTTGGGCAGTGAAAATCACTAGAAGAGCTTCCAAAATGAGATCAGTAAACAACACTTGCTAAACCTTTTCAGTAGTACTTTATAAACTCATATTTCTGGCTGACGGCCTGACCAGGAACCCCACGTGTACTTGACACACCCCTTGCAATGAAAGGTGCTCAAGGAAGGCATAACTGAGGAAGTCAATGAACCTTTGTTTTAGCTTTTTATTCATACCTGGTAATGGAAAGCTTTTACAGAGCAATGTTTGTGGGACAGAACAGATAATAGGGAGTTAGTGGATTAAACAAAAATGGAGAAGTGTTTGCTGGAAGTTGTGCTTTATGGTAATACTAACGTTGTATTTACCATGTGGACCATTACTGTATCAGAAATAAATATCTACCCAATGGGTAAATTGTGTAAGGTTGTTTTCTCATCAGCGGTGACACTCCCTTTGCAGAATTAACTTTTGGTCAGTCTTATTTCTGAATACTGCCAAACTGGCATGAAAGGATTAAAAAGCCAGTCAAAAAGAGATATAATTCTGATGTCACTAAAACTTCCCATATACCATTTTCAAACTGCTGGTAAGAACTGTTTTTTAAAGAATCTTCTGCAGGACAATAGACTAAAGTAAAGAAAACCACCTTCTCATTCATCTTCAGTAATAATCAAACTTTTAAGATACTCAGGTTGTATCTGAGAACATTCTTTTCGCTTCAGTATTTTATCAAGATGGTAAAATATTGCTGGGCCATTTAAAAAATCAAAGCAGATACTTTCTAGCTGAAGCTTCCTTGTAATCCATGATGACATGAGTATTCAGTTCATCTTTAGTGAGATGGAGAACAGTCAAGCTTTGTCTTCCTTTTCCACAAATATTTGCATATTAGAATATTATCTCAATGCTTTCTCTTTTCCATCTTCAACCACCCAGTACCTTACTCCTTAATCGCAGGTCAGATTTTTTTGTTCTTGATATCATAATTTCCTTTAAACTCTCTCTGTTATGTTCTCTATCTGTCTTGAAAGATGATGACTACAGCTCAACACTATTCTGCAGCTGGGGCTTTCCCAGTAGAAAGTGAAGCACTGCAGAGTTGTGTCATGTTTGTAAAACTCTTAACTATGGTCTCTCGCTCTTTTTTTTTTTTTTTTTTGCAACATTAATATATAGCCAATTCAAGAATCTTCATTCTGAAGGACAAAATTCCAGTTTCACCCTCTGAAAATGTATGCTGTGCCCATTTGTGCTTTCAGTATCAACCTCCAGAAATTACTGTGTTATAGTTTTGTCCTTACCATCTCCTTCCTGTAAATTATAACAGCAGGTTAATTTATTTCCACTGTCAGGAGATGTTTCAAGTATTTTAAGGGTGTATGTAATTTGGGAGACCTGCAATCAGTTTAGATCAACACAAATTAAGCCATTAACCTTAGCACACTGGAATATTATCCCTGACATGATTGCACACTCAAAACTGAATGGACTATAAAGAATCAGTGCGATCACACTATACCCCAATGGTTCTGTGGTACCAAAATATGCCTTTCTTTCTGTCTGATAGTTGGCTGAATCTGTAGTGTCTCCATAAAAATGTGATACTGTACTATACTCCCTTTGCACTTCAGATTGTTTTGCACCTTCTGCCTACACTTACCAAAAAGGCCTTCTGTCAAAGTGCTAAACACCTTTTCCTGTGGAAATACTCAGCATAGGCTTGTGAGGACTATATATCTGGGAGTAAATGACTGCCAGGTTGATAGCTGTAGAGAAAGATGCCAACTTCGCTGGGGGAGATTATAGAAATTCTCTCTCTCTAAGCAAAATGTGCTCTTTGGCGGTGTGGCATTTGAAGAAAGTTGGATTTTTTTTTTTTTTGGCTGGTTTACTTCTATTCACAGTAACAAACTCACTCAACAGCAGGACCACCTCCTGTGAGGCCGCTGCCTAAACCATTTGTACCCCAGTCTATGGGTGTGTGCGTGTGTGTGTGTGTGTGTGTGTGATGCCAAGTAAGTGACAGGTCCCAGAACTCCAGAATATCAAGATTTTTTCCTTTGCCATCTCTGGCTCTAACTGACACCAAGGCAGTTGGATGCCAGTTTCCTACATAAACACAGTCCCTTTAGTTTCTTAGCTTTCGCTCTGTGACCCTGTCTAATAGCAGTCAGTAGTTTGTGTGTTTTCATGAGAACTGTGTGCTTTACCTGTCACAACATGGTCTCCTGACCTTTCCACCACGAAGAATTCCTTTGGTGCAGCAGTGTCACTGCTTCATCTCTGCCCAGGTTACTGGCATGAGCAATCTCCTGAGTGGCTGTCCAGTTTACTGCAGGTTTTGCATGTTTATCAAAATGCTGACCATTGTCTTAAGTTGTGCCAATTTCTGCAGCATGGAGTAGTGTGGCTTTTTCTCCTATAACCTCTTCATTAGCATTACCTGCCTTTGTTCTGCCTTTGTTCTTTAACCTCCTTCTAATATTTTGGTTCACCTATGTAATCATGGCCATAGTAAACCTATAGGAGCTTCTGTGAGCTGGATGCCACTGCTTTGAAAAGTCCAGTGGTTTTATCACAAATTTATTTTATGGTTTGCAGTGTCACAATCTGTTATCTCAGTTTCCAGGTGTGTTCTGGTCTCCTCTTAGGGCCTCAATGAACTTCTCCAAATTCAAAGATTATAACATACTTCACCCTGTCTTTCTAAAAATGTGAATTTAATAATTTTCCTGTTTTCATGTAATGCAGTCTGTGTATTTCTGTAACACAGTTTCATACATGGTCTAAGTTAATCTCATTAATTAGAAAATAGATTTCTGTTAAGAAGTGATAAAAGCCTCACCATCACATTTTCAGGTGTGCTCTCAGGAGATCAGACTCAAATGCCAAGCTTCCCCCTTTCCTATTTCTCCAGGCATGGTTTGAAATTACTGAGATCTTTATGTGTTGCAGATTCAGAACATTTCAGATTCTTGTTAGTGAAATATTTTTTAATGTCCCCAATTATCTCATTTTATCCTTAGAACTAAGATTTGCTGCATAGCTGTACTTGGCTATGACCTATAAGACATTAGTTACCTGTAAGACTGAGAACTGTGGAACTCAGACCCTAGGGTGAGGATTGCTGGGCTAATGGTTTAGCAGATACATTCTCAAGTATGTGTGTTGGCTCCCCTGTAAAAGACTGAGTCACAGAAATCAGAAATCCGTGCATAAGCACTTCACTGGAACATTTCTGGTCTTTCCTATTGTTTTGTAACAGCTGCAGACACCTTCTGAGAGGAGATATCCTTGGAGTGAAAGCATTGCATTATTTTTCAGACTCTTGAACAGCCTCCAACACATCCAGGGATAATCAGCTAGAGTCTTATTTGCACTTGTTGGAATTATAAGTTAGAAGTTCTGCATCCCTCATGACCTACCCTTCCTGTAGATGCTTTGCCATCCTTGCTTCCAACAACCTACATAATTTTTATTTCACATACTGCATACTGATAAACAGATAATGTAATGTGAAAATTAAACCAGAATTCAGATTTTAGATCCGTTTCATTAAAAGAAGTTATTAAATATTTTCTACTGTGTTCAGCAGAAGCAACCAGTCTTCAGAGATGGTTTAGTGATGGTATGATTTATCTAACAAAAGGTTACACACAGCTTTTTTTAAAATCTGTTTTTAAAATAGATTAAAATCTTTTCCCACTGATGTTTCTGTAGAAACTGGATTTCATTAAAGTGGATCTGCATATCCTAATGTAATGCAATTCTTCCCATAGATTTCAGAGTCTTTAAAATAAATCGGCCTAATTAAAAACTGCCTGATAATAGGCAGTTATTGAATGAATACTGCATGAGAGAAGTTCAGTCTCACTCAGAGGTAATATGGCCAATTTATTTGCATTGCTCAAAGTCAGAAATGCAGTTCAAATGAAGAAAAAGCAAATGTCTGAAAAAATCATTGCTGGTTTAACTCTGAGTAATTTAGTAACATAGATATGAATATATAATACTATATTTTAGTGAATAAGCAAAATATTTGATGTTACTATATTCTAATTAATAAGCACTGCATTTTATGTTATTATTGATTTAGGTCTCTTCTGTAAGAAAGAATTGTCTTTGTTGCATCACATGAAGAAACAGATTTGGTGCCAGTGTCAAAGATTTAGGCTCTTGTTTTTGTGGGGGGTTTTTTGTTCAGTATCTTAATATTTTCTGTTAAAGTGGCTTCCCACTTGCAGCTCAGAAAACTAGTTCAGAGAAATACTCAAGCAGCTTATAGGACTTCTCCATCTTCTTCTTCTCTGCCACATCAAGAAATTCTGTTTAGTGAGACAGATACAAATGGACATGGCCTGTTGATTATGAAGCTGTATTTCCATCAGGAAGCACTAAAACTGAGAACATAAACCATGGATCTCTAGAGTAACTCTGCATCAGTCCAGACTATAGTGAGGGTTCTTTTTCCCCATTTTCATGAGAGCTGCTGAAAATATATTTCTAGCCCTGAACACTTACTTCTGAGACCTTGATATACTGTACTGAAGCTTTCCAAGAGATGAAGAGCAACAGTCACAATCTTCTTACTTTTTCAGCTGAAAAGACTGTGGCTTTTCAGCTTTCAGACTGTGGCTTGCATGTCCAGACCCCGAGATAAGATGCGCTGGCTTGGATCTACCAATGCACAGTCCAGTTTACACTGTACCACCTGAGGATCTACACCTGGATTCTTGGCTTGTACTGCCAAAATTCCTGCTGAAGTGTTGATGCAGTTGGCATGGCTCATGTGCTCATGCTAGTGCTTTGATCTGTTCATACAGAGGGACATGTTTCAAGAAAATGTCCATGCTTTAAGAAATGTATCTTTAGAGAGACTGTTTGAGCTGCCTTGAGAGCTAGTATTGCTGGAATAATGATCAGCACTGATCTGAAAAGCTTCTCTGGCC
The DNA here is from genome assembly GCA_013397155.1 of Irena cyanogastra. Classification (NCBI taxonomy): domain Eukaryota; kingdom Metazoa; phylum Chordata; class Aves; order Passeriformes; family Irenidae; genus Irena; species Irena cyanogastra. The sequence continues at coordinate 92,984 of VWZV01010778.1, forward strand.
TGTGGCAGAACAGAGGAAAACACAGCTAAACCCTAGGGTCCCACAGCAGCAGAGCTTGCTTTCACTCCTTTATTTTCCAAGGTCCACAGTGATTTTTGAGCCCATTATTTATTACAGCCAAATTTGACTGATGGCAGGGATGTCACAGATAATTCTGTCTTCAAAGGGTTTAAGAAAACCCAAGAACATTCAGGTAGAAAAGGGAGAGCCAGTTCCCAGTTTCCCAGGTGAAAAAAGTAACTTCAATAGGCTCACCTCTTATTAGAAATGAGAGAATCCATCAGAGACAGAAACTCTGTATTTATGTGACATGAAACAAAAAGATGGCAGAAGTCTACCCCGGTTTGCACATCAAAGTCAATCAGTCACGAGGGACAAATTCGTAGGAAATCAGGTGTAATTAGGTCTAGAGCTCAAAGGTCAATGAACACAGCAGAACGAAGTGTTATATAAATAGAGAGGATGAATCCAGTCTCATGCCAGGAAGCACTGGTGGAACCTAAGCAAATACCTAAATGCGTAAGCATCTATCTTTAGTTATGTCAAATAAAAGCTTTGTCAATAGTTACAGGCATGTTACGTTCCTTTGAAAGGCAATGTTTTTCAAAACAAGCACTGCTTTTATTTTACCTCCTTCATTACCTCCCTTTCAACAATCCCCAACCCAACTTGCCCTTCCTGCAGGAAAAGAGACAGCTAAGCATATATAGTTCCACCTCCGTGTTGAAAGGACTAATGATACCAATGCAGAGGAAAGCCAGCCCCGTTTGGGGTGTACATGCCCGTTTCTTCTGCTGTGTTTCACAAAGTAAGAATCCACTCCTCTCCTACGACAAGTGACACAGCTTGGCTGTATTAAAACTAAGAAGTACATTCCTATGACTGGTTTTTTTCAAAGGCCTCCAAGATCTTTTAGTCAGTTCTCTGCTTCACAGAAATATGTGAACCATATCATTTCTCCTATGGAAAATATCTATATTTAGCCACTCCACAGCTCCAGAAAGTTTTGCAAGATAAGGATAAAAAAAATACAATATGCATCTGACAAGGGATTCCAGTCCCCAGGCTAATGAGGGTTTCCCAGATCATACATGAAGGGCCTCCCTCCACCTGGAGGTGCAGCTTTTTATGACTCTTCCTTGAGCCTTCCTCTGTCTCAAAGCACTATAATGGCAGTCAAACAACAGTATTGTCCTCAAAGGTCAGAAGAACAAACAGTTTGCTCCTCCTCCTCACACAAAATGATTTCATAAGGTAATTTCTGGAGGAGGAAAAAGGCAAATGAAGATACCCAGGTACACATGAAAAATTACAAGTAATTTGTCTCGTTTTTGTATTCAGTGGAGGTAGACAACACAGAAATTGGGGGAGCACCAAAAGAACCATAACATTGAAGCTGTGAACAAAGGTAGCTCAGACATGTAGAGCATCAGACAGAAGCCAAGCCCTAGGAAGAAAGTCTTCTGCCTATATCTAGTTCTTTAAACAGCAAATTACTGGTCCCAGTACTAGGTAAAGAAGGGGGAAACATTACTAGAAACATAGAAAGTTAATTGCAAAAAGCAGACTTGTTTAAAATATTGTTTATACTGAGGGAGAAGAGCAGCCTACAGTCAAATCGAAGTAAAAAACTGCACTCTCAAATATGGGGAAAGAATAAGCACAGAGGATTTATTTTAAAGACTCTGAAATCTATGAGAAGAATTGCATTACATTAGGACATGCAGATCTACTTTAATGAAATTCAGTTTCTACAGAAACATCAGTGGGAAAAGATTTTAATCTATTTTAAAAACAGATTTTAAAAAAAGCTGTGTGTAACCTTTTGTTAGATAAATCATACCATCACTAAACCATCTCTGAAGACTGGTTGCTTCTGCTGAACACAGTGGGAGTTCTGCCATGGACTGAGAGACAACGGCCTGCTCCTCAGTGCAAGCTGGAGAAAAGAACATACATGTGCTGGAGCAGTGTTTGTGAAACATGGTGCTGATTTTAGTGATGGCTTTTTCCATGCACCAAGCATGGGATCGTGTACAGGGCTGTATTTACATGGTGATGTAATTTTGCAGCAGAAGCTGGAAAAACAAGGAGGGTATATTCCACAAATATGCAGCCATGTCAAATATATGTTGGCAGGATTAAAATAAAATGTGGACAACCCTGCCCCAAACTTCTAGACAAGCTTATGTTTTGGCTGCAAAATCAGCTCATAACTCTAAAGGGAACTTTCATCAGGCAAACAATTTTTGAGTCAAACAGCATATGAACTTAATTGAATGCTTACAAAATCACCTTTTGTTTTATACAGATGTTCTGCCAACAAAAGGAAAAACCAGAGATGCCTAATGGATTTAACAACATGGCTCTATTTGTGTTGTGATCACATAGGATCAGATGCTCAAATACAATTTTTTCCAAGTAATGTTGTATGATAACGTGGTTTACAAACTGTTACACCCACTCATCTTCTGTGGTAGAATCTCACTTTTTTTTTCTTAAAAAGAATGCCATGGTGTGTCACTGAGACATAAAAACTTGAAAAATAAATTCATTGACCTCATTTACATCAAGAATGCTATTAGTTATAAATAAATAAAATAGGATTTTTTGATTAACCAATGAAATTATACACACACTTTTTGGAAAATCTGATCAAATTTAGTCTATGGTTGGTATCTAACTACGCAGGCACAGATTTCTGTATGAATAATATTTAATATAAGATCATAATTGTTCTTCCAGTTCATCCACCTCCATTTGGGAGCTGACCAAAATAAAACTGGTGCATCTCTGAACCTCTGCTGCTTTAATAAGTATTGTTTTAGGTTAGGAAACTGGGGGAGTCACTAACTAGAAGCAAGAGCAAATCCAACTATAAACCACATGTGCCTTTTATCTACAAATAAAGTGAACTGACAAAATAGCTTTAACAGTATTTTCAATGACAGTATTTGTGGATGTAACAATCAAAAGAGTGGCTGAGGACGATTTAGAGGGACAACATACAGCTGTGACCAATAGAAGAGTGTCCCAGGACACCTCTTTTTTCCTTCTTCTTGCATGTCAACTGTTAACTCATTGAATTCTTAGATGAATGCACACAAATGCAGAACATGCCAAAGCCTGGGAATGAGCACAGGATGAAGCAGTGCCTCAGAGCAGTTCTGCAGAGTGCTGCAGTACCTGTGTGCATCTTGCACGGAGAAGCCTTATGGATCTCCTCTGTGTGCCAGCAGTTAACTCCCCTGCAGGCAGCACTACATGAAACAGTGCTTGTTAGCTGGCATTTTCTCAGAGAAAAAAGTAGAAATTTGAGATGCTGCCAAACATTGTTATAAATAATTGGGAAAAAAGGAATATTTGCTGCTCATAGATTTTATTATAAACATATAGATTAAATATTAACATAGCAAAAAAAAAAAGAAACTGGTTAGGCCTTTAGAAGGGTAAGTGTCCTAAAACAGCCCCAGAAATCCATTTTATACAGCATTTTATACAACATGAGTTGGCAAACTCTGTAGAACCACTGCTGTGGTACTTGAAGTCTACAAAACACTGGGATATTCTCTGTCCTCTCTTTTAAACAGAACAGCATTCTGCATCAGGAAACAGTTAGTTTGCACTTTTGTTTATTGCCACAATGAATAAAGTGTTCAGCCACAATGAATAAAGAAGATCCATGTATTCAAATAAAGATACTCCAAAAATATCAGTTCAGCCCACTTCCTTTTTTTCACTTTTGCCAGCAAGGCAGGCTCCTCCTAACTATTTTAACTGGCTGAAAATTGTCAGTGCCAGTCAAGATCCTCTGGGCCTACGGGGGGCTTTGCAAAGAGTAAGAGCTAGAACCAATGTCTGTTCTCCAAGTAACATGCAAAACCTTTTTTCAGTTCTTTTATAGTGACTGGTTGAAAAGCAGAGTATGTACAAGTCTGTAAAAATCCTTCTGTTTCCAAAATATTAAATTTCAACAACTACAAAGCAGATATTTGAAGTTTTGAAAGTTTCAATTATCAACTCATGAAAAAAATAATTCTAAGTGATTCCATTTTTTCCTGACACTCAAAGACAAAAAACTTGAAGTAAAGATGCTCTGAGCTGTATGCTTGAAGAGGATGTGCTTTCCTGTTACAGCATTTTCTCTGCTCCCCATGTTCCTTTGCCTTCCAGCAGTGAGTGCTGTCACTGCCACTCTAGTTCCTGTCAGAGGGTGGAATCGGATCCAAGTTATGAAAAAAGGTAGATTTATTCAGCATCTATACAAACATACATATTTGTACAGTCCAGACAGCCAGCAGAACATACGTAAGCAATGGAGTTAATGAAATATGAATGCATTTTTTAATCAGGTAGTTGAAGTAGTGCTAAGAGGTCTGTGCTTTTAGACTTACACATTTTCAATTATGTACTTGGTATTTTCCCCCCTTAAAAATAACTCTGAATAAACACCTGAAAATATGGGAACTAACAGAAAATATAATATTAGGATTTTGTTGGAAAAATGCAATTTGCAATAAATGCTTTCATTTCTTCTTACTAGAAACAAGTAATAAAAATATACTCTCACACATTATTTTTTAGCATCCTAGACATGTAACAAATACTTCTGCAGTAGCAGCCCATCCTTTAAAAAAAGTCTGAATCCCTTACAGTGCTTGCATTTGAAATAATATCAAAAAGCATGTAAGTCAGTAGATCTTTGCTTACTCCTCTGTACATGTTAGCCTGTGTTTTGGCAATGTAAACAAATGCTAGAGCATGTTGACTAGATAGGAAGTGGTTTACATATAAGTATTCTATATAAGAAAGCAGTCTGAAAATACTGGTTCTGATCCCAGGCAGAGTCATTGCCTCTTTGTACTCTTCCACTGATTCCAGCTAGAATTTACCCAAACAGAGCAAGTCTGGAGGGCCCCTCTTGTAAAGATCACTGAGTCAGAGGAACTTTTATCTTTCCATCTCTCTGTTTTGAGAAAAGGATGGGGGCAAGCTCAAGCTACAGCCTTCTGAACAACCCTTCATCCAAAATGCAGATTAGAAAAGCCTACAGGTACTGCCTTATTGTGTGCTTCCCTTTATGCTTTCTCCTCCTGCCACAGCTTTCCCACTTGCTCAGGCACATGTTATTCCGATCAAATGGTGTCAACAACCCCAGAGGCTCACAGGTACCCAGAATCAAGCCACTGACACGAGCCATTCCCTGGACTTTGGAGCCTGCAAAAGGCAACAATGATGATGGACATGATGTCAGTGGCTAGTGAAACAGAGTTGATTCAAGCTGCTTGTCTCCAAAATTGAATTCCTGTGCTTTGATGAAATCCAAAAGAGGCAAACATCTTTTTTTTCAAGATGAATTTTGTGAAATCAAATGAGCACTTTTTCCAATTCCTAAGTCTTCTTTTTAGTAGTATTTAGCCAGTATTTCTCTTGGTGAAACTGAATTTTCCCTGTTTCCACAGGGGCATGATGTAATGGAGAAATCTGAAGAACTTGCTTAGACAGTATCTTTCTATCATTATTTATACTATATTAGACAGCATATGAATTTCTGTAGAAATATCAGTTCTGATTTTCATCTCCAGTCTTCAAGATGGGCCAATGCAGTACCACTTAACAACAACTTTTTCAGGGTTTGCAATGGTATCTTTCCACTGCTCTACTGCTTCACTGTTGCTGCTATCAGAACTTAACCAGATCTGCATTAAGGGGAAAAAAAAGAAAAAAAATTGAGTTTACCTGATATAACAAAACCCAGCATTTACTAGTTCCAAATAAATACCATGGAAGTGTAGAACAAGATACAACATATAGACTGTGACCAAAGCATAACAGCAACAAATACAGTTCTGCTAGTCCTAACATTTTGGCTCTCAGCTGGGAACACAGCGAGTCTGTGTTTAAATTTAGCCTCTAAAATAATTTAGAGAACCCACTACATAATAATGTTTCTGTACTTAATAAGATGTTTTAAGTGAAGCATTCCTTGCTGTATTCAAATGCACATGCTGGGGTCAGGGGCTCCCCAGGCCAGTGGCAGCTCTGTGTGCTCGGACGCAGTTGGCTCCAAGCCATGCAGCATCCGGCACGAGCTGTCCAGCATTTTCATGAGCATTTAAAATTGCACACTCCCACAGCCAGGGCCAAACCTGCATTCCACAGAGGTTACTAACATGCCCATACCACACATAGTCACGTAGTAAGAGTCCGTTTCTTCTCAGTATTCAGTTAGTGGATAGTGGCCATTAAATGAGGAAATGAAGTACAAGAAGGAAATTTTACCCCTTAACATTATCACCAGACTCCATTGCCAAAAGAATTCTGCTTATGTAAGTAGGTAGCGTTATTTACAGGACTCTATTTCCTCAAGTCTTCCAAGAATGAGTCCTTTTAAGACTTCTCAGAAACCTTGACCATGAAGTACATTTAGCCTATACTGCTGGGGCATGAGTACTCCAGAAGTGAGAATAATGTATTCCAGAATAACACAGACAGCTGATGTTTCATCCACAGAGATTCAATGTACATCTTGCTCATGATTAAAGACATGCCTGTAAAAGCAGCTTAATCTAAGTATTGTCTGCTTAGAACAGCATCCAATTAAACACCATTCTCTGAAGAACAAAGTTAACAGATCCAGCTATATTCATTTTTTTTCCAGCTACCCAGCCAATTGCTCAGAGTACATTTTTCCCTGAGCCATATTTTATGTCTTCATGTGTTATGTGGCAATGTCTGCCTTCATGAGCTGTAACAACCTTTTCCAAATAACCTCTGAGGAGCACAAGTTTTCCTCCCCCTAAAAATAAGCTCCACAATTAATCTCATCAGATTGAGATTATCTCACATATTGCTAGATGACTGCAAAAATCATACTCAGTTATTTCCCCCCCAAGACAGTACAGCTAAGAATTTATTTTCCTATTTCAAATCTAATTCCACCAGCAGGAAGATGGGACATGTGCAACATGAGGCTACTAAAAATGGAGGAACTTCACATAACTCTTGATGGAACATCATTTCTATATCTTATAGCACATGAGCATCTCCTGTAGCTGCATGTCTTCAGCAGGCACAAAAACCATCACTAGAACACAACAGTATCATTTTTTTGTACCTAAGGACAGCACAGTCCTCCATCTGACAGGGGACATTACAGTTGGGGGGTCTCAAAATAAAGTCTATATTATTAATTTATGCATTTATTAAAATTCTGTTACTGCATCTAACTGAGTCAGGAAAAACACATGCGTTAAGAACAGCTATGGCTCACTATACCAAGAAGAGAGACAGAAAGGACAGAATGATGGTAAATTAGAACAAGCAGGGGAAGAGGATGGAGAGAATAATGAGACTAGACTACTAAGTTTTATGGTGGTTAAATAAATATGATCACACAAATGCTTTCAAAGACATACTACTGAAGTCGCATCTGTTAACTAAAAAAACAAGCTAAAAACATTTTGTGTTTGGACACTTATACTTAAAAAGTATTTTAAAATTCATACCAAAAAACTTGTGGAACTGGATTTTAAGTAAAGGGTATCAGGCTGTTTAGCAGAAACCAACCTGTCCTAGGAAATGTTTTCTTCTCACTGAGCTTTTGCTGTAGAGCTTGATGAGAAAGCTAATTCCTTGTTCTGCTTGGCTAACTGGAAAAAACATCATTTCTCCCCACTTCACTTGGCCATTAGTGGACTTCAGAAGGCGAGTCTTCTTTTTATAGATGATCCCTTCTGTACTAAACATTCCAACTTTCACAAAGAAATCTAGCACAAAAGGGAAAGAAAAAGGCGTAGCACACAAAGGGTTACTCACAACACATCCAAAAAGGAACCAACAAGATCCATATGTATGCTTCAAATTGCGTCAATTTCTCCGAAGTCTGGCCAAGAGAACTCTGCAATACCTTTCCTGACTAGTCGCATAAACAGAATAGGTTCAGTAATATTGGATTGATTAACACAGTATCCAAACAGCAAGTGCAAGCTAATGCTCTTGTTTGTCGGGATTAATATTGGGATAAAAATCTTCCAAAATATATAAACACACATCTTCAAACCAAATAAAATGTAATCAAGTAAGACATCTGGGGAAACAAGCCTTGGCAATGAAAATCTACCACACAATATGTTATTCTGAGGTTTGTAAAGAATGTTATGAATTGCCAATCCATTTGAGCAGCAATTTACCTGTTACAAATGCTTTCAGAGAGGAGGCATGAAACAGCTGATATAACTTACTTGAAGACAGTGGCCTAGATGAAACAGGAAGGTTTTGTGCTTCAAGAATCTGTAACTGTATCCTCCTGTTTATTGCTTGAAAACAAGTTCCTATTTGAAGTTCTGCACGGCACACCTACAAGCAGAAGAATGTTGCCATAACATCTGGATTAAGTTGCTTATAAACTCAGGAAACACAGGAATTTTGTCATATGTTGGGCTCCCACATTTCTATCTGGGATTTCCTGGACAGAAAGATAAGCATGTGTTGTATACAGAACCTGCAGATGCACAGTTAAGTGCATCTTGCACTTGTCATAGCTGCAGTGCATGTGCTCCACTGAGGAGCTGCCTATGTGTGGTGCAGATATGGCCCTCGTGGGCTGCAGCCAGGGATACTGGCCAAATCATCTAGTCCTCAGTTTTTACCTGGTGCAGGTTCTGCAGTGCTAAGAGCAGACACATGCAGGGGAAACCAGACGTGCCATTCCAACTTTACTGAATCTGGGTGTGGAAGTGAGAGAGTATGTAAGCTCCACTGACAAAAACCTTCAGAGTACCCCTCCCACACTTTTGAATCTTGCAATATGGAGATAGAAGCAATGGTTTCCATTAATACAAGGGCCTGCCACTTAATGTCATGAGTGCTTAGGGTGACTGTGTACTGTGTAGTTTCCCGTGTTATGAAAGTACTCGTGTTTTACCTGCCTACACACATACACCACTGCCACACACAGCAAGTGTATGTATCAAAATCTCCAGTCTGATTCTTGAAGGGTTTTTTAGAACTTGTGCCAGTGGCAAAGTTGCCCTGAGTCATCCTCTTTGCTCTTCTGTCACACTCTAATGTCCTCAGAACTCTGTAAGAGCAGCAGGAAAAGGCCAATGGAGACCCATTTTCCTGACAGCTTCCATTTAAATGGACTCTGCTGGCCTTTGTTGCCTTCAAGTTTTAATGCAGCTTCATGAACCAAAATGCACTAAGCAAGAGAGCAACAGGTTAGATACAGAAAAGTCAGGCCTCAGTTCATCAAAGAGACACAAATTCTCTTTGTAGCTCAGCCACAAAATTTATGTGTAACCCTGTGAGGAAGCCACTTCATTGACTCTGAGCTTTGGCTTTCTATTGGGAGAGAGGGTAGGGTTTGGTGCTTCACAGGGTACTACAGAGATGAATCCCAGAGTGTCTGGAGGGCTCTTGGGTACCAGCTTCCTCTGTCACTTTATCTTACTGCTTTTGAAGCAATATGGTTATTCACATTAGAATGAGAAAATGTCAAGTGTAACTTATGTTAAAAATCAAGAGTATCATTCATATTACTCAGACACACTTAAATAAAATTTGCTTTTGAATTGCTAATTCAAGTTTAATTTGTTGAAAATACAAACGTCTAGACACAATCTATAAAAGAAACAAACAAAGTGAGGGTAGGGGGAAAGGAAATCCCACTGCGAAAACCACCTGCTTCTTGTTACACTAATGGAAATGAACTGTCTGAATTATTACTTCACAGCATGCAATCTGAACATTAAATATATGGCTGTCTCTGCAGTTTCAGGCCACTGAAGATCTTAGCACTTTTCTTCCATAACAAAAGCAGATTCCATTTGCTCTGAGCTCTTGCTGTGAGTCCTAAGGATCTTCTGATGCTTTTGAAAAGACAATTACCCGGTGTTCTTTACTGAACATTTCCCCAGAATGTCCCTCCTTCAAGCTGTGAGCCATGGTGTGGAAGAGCTTGCTCTAGCTCTTTTCCTAGAAACATCTGCAGTTTATGACCAGAACAGCTATGTGCAGAGCTGAAAAGTCTGCATTTTTCCCCATCAAAATGCCTTTCTCCAAGGAAGTAGGGTAAAGGGGGAAAAAAAAAGGAAAAAAGAACCCCTCTAGTTTTTACTACTGAATTATTTTACTTTCATTTCCAGCAACCCTCTCTAGGTGAGATAAGAACATACTTTCACAGTATTGGCACTTACAGGTGCTTTGGAAGGAGGAGATATATCCAGCCAATGATTGGACTCCTGTGAGCTCAGCTCCCGCAGTGCCAAGGAACATTCTCCAATAGTTTTTTTCCTGGGAGTCTGTGTCTGGATTTTAAATACCAATCTGACAGCCTGCAGGCTTTGCAGTTTAATAGCAAAAACAAAAGTTTCCATAAATTCAATGTCCTAGAAAGAAAAACAGATGAGTAACATCATCATTTTAAGAGAATCTCACTGAGCCCAAAACCTAGAAACCAAGGCATCCTTGTTCTATAGCCACTGCTCCTGACTACCATTTTAGGTTACCATGGAAAAGTTGCTTTTATAGTGCAAAGTCCACACACACTGACCCCTGTGTTGTCACACCCTGGCAGGGCTGAAATTTTGGATTATTTTTCATTACCATGAAGTTGTGGCCATCTCTTCTGGAGCTTTACAACAGCACACACACATTGTCATAACAAATTCTCTAACCTTTTGCTACAGTCTCTCCAGCTAATTTTATTTTCTTTCACCTTAGGGGAGATTTATGTTGCTTTACTTTCCACCCCCTTAATATTCCTTTACTGCCACTATCAGGAATCTTGTCCCATGTGACCAATTTTTACTATTTTCTGAAGAGACAAAGTGTGAAAATTGTCTCCTGCCAAATGAGAGGCAGTACCTCAGGTACCTTCCCTGGGTGCAGCTACAGGTATGCCTACTCTTCCTCTGGTCTCACACCATAGAGGGGCCATGGCCAGCAGCTCATGGTTCAGTGCCCTATGAACATATCTGTCCTGCCAGCTTGTGAGAGAAGGAGGGTAACAGCACAATGCAAGACAGGATATTGGGGCGAGGGGAAGTGGAATAAGGCTTTTCATAGGATTTTGAGAAGCTGGGGGAAGTAAAACACACCTGGGCAGTTACCACAGCAAATATGGCAGAGGAGTGGATGTTTGGTCCATTTTAAAAATTCATCTATGTGTCACATTTATTTTTTGTGGGGAAAAATATTTCTTAGTATTTTGCATGCCTCTACTTACATTGCAGCCCTCCTTGGCAGAAGATTTGAAATGCACTGGTTTGGGCAGTGTGAGAATTCCCTTGACACAGATACGAGGATTTTCCCCACAGCTAGAAGGCCAGCTCAGGTCTTTGCACTGAAACATTGAAAACAGTTGGTTTAGACTATGCAAGACTTACCATCTGATGTAATTACAAGGTTTCTGTCTACTCAAAGTTCCATTGCCTGAAAATTATTCACAGTTCTGGAAGTATATAAAACAACCACCATAAAAGTATCATATTTGCTGACAAAAAAGCCTCAAGAAGCTACCGTCCTCAAAGTTCTATTAGGGTTCTGCCCTGAAGGAACTGTTAGATTTAAAGTCATAGAATCACAGAAGTCACTTAAATGGTGCCTCCACAGCTGCTCCCATTTACTGCCTTCAAATTTTCACAGGAAAATGTCCACAGCAGGACCGGCCTATGACCAGCTCAGCTTTCTAATCTGTGCTGAATAGTTCCTCACTTCACAACTGGAACATAAGTTATAGGAGATATATACTATTTCTTCTTATTGACTGCAGCAGAACTGAGATTGCAACAGAAAAAAAAATAAAGAAGAGAAAGATACTTTGAAGCCTAGTATTACATTCGACTGAACTTTGTTTATATTAACACTTACAAATGATTTTATTTTTTTCCTAAAAGTATTCATTGAAGTAACATAGAGACAAATTTTCTGACAATTTCTCCTAAGTACAGTACAATAGTCATTGGTTATTGAATAGTCATTATTTGAATAAATAATCAACTTATTTGTATTTGCTTACGTGTAAAACTGTGATCCAAATCTGTTCTACAGAAGAAACATAACACAACTGCACATTCAGTCTTCCAAAGTCTCGTTCATCACCTGATAATGTAATATTATCTATGGAAGAAAGCTAATTAATATTTTTCAAAGTAATGCAGTATCTTAAAAGTTCATTCTAGAAACAAGGGAACTCATTAGTAGATGGACTGCTTATCTTTGCAAACTTCTCTTAAAATAAGTTTGAAATATTTTAATACCTAAATTTCAAGGACAAAATATCCACCAAGTCCAGTAACCTGACCTTCTGCATGGCTAAAAGCCTTCACATTTCATAGAATAGAGTAATATAATCATAGAATATCCTGAGCTGGAACAGACCTTTAAGGATCATGTAAGTCCAATTTCTGGCCCTGCACAGGAGACCACACTAAGAATCACACCATGTGCCTGGGTTGTCTCTACTGAATTTAGTAACTTGTGTTACACTCCAACAACTTTTAGAAAGAAAAAAACATGTTCCTGAGACACCCAGAACACATTTATATCCTATCACTTCCCTTAATCTCTTTCACTGTTAAGTTTATAAATTGGTCTCGTCTTTATCTTTCTCAAATTTCAATTCCAGTCTAGTAAACATTTTACTATTATGCTGTCTCCAAGTTAGAAGAGCCATTTAATATCCAGCATTTCTCTGTCATGACTGGAACCAGGTCACTGCCTCAGTCTTCTTTTAGAAGACTATTTTGCTATTTGACTTATAGCAGGGTGACTTTTGTGGGGACTTGATTAATTTTTGAGAGTTTATTTTGCTGTATCTCTACTTCTTTAGCACTCTTTCATAAATAAGGATACTGGGTTTGCACGCAATATTCTTGCCTAATTACCAGTGTAATGTGAGTACTGGATTTCAGGCACTTCACACAGAAAAATACTGACACATTAAAAAGGACTAGACCTGGGACCTAGCGTTGCATTCTATCCTAACACAGCGTCTGTCATTTCTTAGTTCACTTGGGTAATAAATCCAAGTATGAATTTCTCAAAAGCCTGAGAACTTTGCAAAGTCTCATTTGTTCAGTTTCCAGATAAAGGACAGTGCAAGTCCAAAACTCTTTAATTTCAAATTGCCAAGTCATCTCCAGCTGACCTGCTAGTCAGATTCATCTCAAAAAAATCCCCAAACCACACAAAAACATCAACAGCGGAGTAGAAACAGCTTACTGTTTCATGTGCAAAGGGAAATATTTCATTACAAGGTAAACAAACAAAACATTACCCAAACTCCTGTTACTGCCTTGCGAATCCTTCCTGGAAGAGGTACTGCTAGGTACACTGGAGACCGAATCATATCTCTGGGGACAGGAAAAAAGGAATCACTTAATTCAGGGCAACAGATGCAAAACCCAGAGATTATACCATCAGACAAGATATGATGAAAACGAAATACTCCATATCAAATAATTGCCTCATTCTTTACTAGTTTCTTGATCCAGCAGCATGCAGTTACTATTTTGATGCAACAATCTAATAGAGGACCCATTTGACCAGCAGACAATTTTTTCTCATGAATATATATACACAACTTCATTGCTATGTAAGTCATGATTATTACGGAAGAAATAAATAAACACAGTGTTTTGTGTCAATGGAAAGTTCCACTGTTCAGCTGATGGGAGAAACCACAAGATGATGAACCATGACATGCTGTCTATCCTGTCCTGCCCAACAGCCTACTTGGGTTTCTCAATAGCCCCACTGGCCCAGAACAGCAAATGTCAGAGGAGACACCAGGAAAAAGCCTCTTGAAGTTCGTCAAGATGTTGAAATTTTCCCTCTAGTCCTCCCAGTGTACGGTGCAATGCCCTCCAGTGTTTACTGTGGAAACAATGCAACGGGAACAGATACACTGAGTAAGCTGAGTTTTCAATGTAACCTTGGTCACAAAGGGAACTCACCTTCATGAATCGGTGAGGTGGGCTCCTGAGATCAAACATCGAACGACTCACATCAAGGCATCCAGGCAAAGCACTGGGTCTTAAGTCACTAACTAATAAGACAAAGAGAACAATAAAAATCATGTTGGCACCATTGCTAGGAAAAAAACCTAACTAAGAATAACTTTCACAAACTGCTGGAAATTATCTGCTCAATCCTATAGATTACAAATGACCAAAATGGCTTAAAGACAGTATGATCTGCTGTTATCTAGTAATGTTTTCCAGGAACATGGGGATGGGGCAAGGGTGAAGAGATGGTGTCTTTTTCAAAAAATTAAATTTTTAATGAAAAAACGTCAATTTTTATACAGAAAGCTGTCTGTAAAATATAAAAAACCAGACAGATCTTAATCATAAAAATATGTTGTCTACCAATAATAAGTAGAATTTCAGAAAAATATTAATGGATTTACTTTTCCATTTGTTTGTGTGGAGTTTTTTTTTTAAGATGAAGAGAAGGGGCTTCACATTAAAACTGAATAATTTCATTTTGTACCTTCCAAATAAACACATTCTGTAGTTCTAAACCCACACACATGAAAAATATCACAGCACTTGCTGTGACAAAGTAGGACTAGAGTTTTGTTTTAATGGTCTATAGATGCACATGAAGTTCTTGGTTCTGAAACAGCTGTCAAAAAACTTTGGAGTAAAAATTTTAGAACTGTACTCTAGACACACTAGAATAATCTTTCTTGTGTTTAAACTTACTAAGACAAAACTAGTAAAGTGTGGAAAAAGAAATGATGAACTGAAAGGAAGATGTTCAAGACAGTTTAATAAAACCCACTTGGCTCCCACCACAGGTGCTTACAAAGCCTGGTAAAATCATACATGTTAAAGGCTGCTAAAATTCTACATGTGTTTTGTTGTCTTAAAAAATATAAGTGGAATAGTCTTTTAATGTAGTCTCTACAGTGATTCAGAATTCTTTTAGAACAGAACACAGAGACATTTTCCCCCAGCTGAAAATAAGAATGCTACACTACTCTAAATAAAACATCTTGAAAAATGCGAGCTGTTGCCAGCTTCCAATTTCATGGAGAGTATGTACCTTTCCTGGAGTGTTTGAGTTTTCTGAATGCATTTGCCTTACCAATCACAAGCAAGAACTAGCCATTTACTTCAGTCTGAACAGCATTCATTATAGAATACATACACCAACAAACATCACAGAAGACAATTTTTACCTAGGTAGCCAAACACTTTCTATTTAAACTTTTGCCATCCTGCAGCCCTCCCTCATTCTTACACACTGAGAAGTGGGGACATTGCTGTGGCTTCAAAAGCAAACTACAAAAAATGTTGGCATATAGCATCATGCCCCACTTTGCACCTGCACTTATCATCTGCTCCTGAATATTTTTTGGTGCTTGCTCCTCTCCCCATATATGTACTCCTCAGGCACTCCTCCTACTCAACATACTGCCTGGCTTCCTTTTTCCATCTCCCTCACTGCTCTACTGGTAGCTGAAACCTCCAGTACTTCATCCTGGCCTGGATCAGAGGCAGCTACGGTATCTTGCTTTGCTTATTTCTCTACCTTTGTGCGATGCATGCAAGCCTTGTCAAGCCCCTAAAAGACAAAAAGTAACAGTGCAGCTGAAAATTAAGCAGATCTGGCTCTGCAGATTGATTCACCAACAAGGAGCGTCCATAGGACACCGACCAGCTTGAGAACTGCTATAACCAAACAAGTCTTCTGTAGACTAATGGCCTTTATTCCTCTTAGCTATAAACCCTGAAAAAGGGCGGAAGACAGAGAAGCAAGGGTGTGGTCCTTCTCACCTGATCCATATAATTTCCTACTATCTGATTTTGCTGGGAAGCGCCTGATGAGATCCGGTGAAACCCGACGCTCCTGGTAGAAGGGGTTGTACACGTCAGAGCGGGGCCACTGGTACGCGCCGTGCAGCTCTGCCTTCCGCTCACCGAACGAGGCTCTGGCTGACTCTGTGGAGCACAAGGAAACATCAAATCCAAGAGTTCCAGACATAACACATGCCACCTGGCTTCATAAGGCAGGCACGGTGCCTGCAGGGCAAAGGACAAAATATTTCAGTATTATCTACTTTGGGTAAAGAGGGGAAAAAAAAGAAAAAGAAAACACACTTTCACGTTATGTCAGGTTTCCACAGTGTGTGAGCAAACACTGGAATTAAATTGGCCATAAAAAAAACTGCGCATACCCTCTCTTGGGGTTTTGCAGTAAATGCCTAAGTAGTTAAATACAGAAGGCTCCAAATACAGACAGCAAGACAGAAGTTAACAGGAAAAGTAGCACTCTGTGTAGAGAAAGCCTCCAAAATTATTTAGTTACCTACTCTCAGCATATTCCTACTGAACTAATGGACCCCCAGACCTTCAGGAAGATCTGGGACGGAAGGATAATGCAGCTTGTGACTGCAGTCTCCTTACCTACTTTCCATGGCAAGTCTGTCCATGGTAAAATCACTGGTCCAAAATTACTTGAATTGTAGGCTGAGGCATAAGTAGACATATCTGAGACTGCTTGAATCCCAGCCCTTTACTCAGCCCATAATAATTTCAGAAAAAAACATGTATGCCTTGGTCAGCAAAACAGTGAAGAACACTGGTGTAGTGTTCTTTACTGTCTGGACTGAAAAGAAGCCGTATGTAACAGCACATTAGAGAAGGGAGTGACCTGGATTCTGCCAAACTCTGATATTTGCTTCCTTCACTTCGCCTCCCTGGACTACAACCTATCTCTTCTTTACCCTGCAATAAAGTGCCTTCAGTTCTGCAAGTGTCTTGCACCATAAGAGGCAAACTACCACTGCTCAAGAGTCCTCTCCTGCATGTATTAGTGAAGTAAAAATGTAAAATACTGAGATGGAACATGAGCAGTGATGAAGCAAGAACTCAAGCAAAATGGGCTTGAGCATGATGTAAATCAGGATGAACACTAAAAGTGAGGCCACAAAGAATTGCTACACAACAGATGATGGAAAACCCAGTGTTCCAGACCAGGAGCACACCTCTTCCTGCTAGCTTAATTCTGTGAGAGCATGAGACACACTGCACCGAGCGCTGAAGAGAAAGGCTGCCAGAACTTAATTGCTTTCAGAAGGGTTGCCAAGAGCTAACACTGAGCATGTCCTGTTTCACTACAGGAAAATGGCCAGACATGCACAGAAAATGGTGAGGAACTGAGAGCAGGACTTGGACTTCTGCAGATATTTAACAACAGTCTAAGAAAAAAGTACTCTGAATACATTTTTGAGTATGCTGGTGCTTTGGCTAATGTGAAAAAAGAATGACAGCACACTTCACTCTATTTAGTAAATCTCCCTAAAAAGTAAACACTACATTTTTAAGCTCAACTTTATGCAGCTTAAAGCTGTACTTTAAAAAATTAGTATTTATACTTGGAAAGAGAAATGAAAGTTGCCTACTTGACCTAAGAGTCACTTTTCCAATATTTGTTCAAAAATTTAAAATATTTGCTCAAGAGACTCAATTATGAAAGGTCAGGTCATCCTACCAGAAGATCTAACAGCTTGTAACCTAAAGGACCACTCTGTACCTCACGTCCCTCAGAAGTTATCAGGAAGCAGCATTCTCAACGTAGACAAGTCACTGACTGTTAAGATTGTGTAAGAACAGCATGAACAAGGAAAACATTAATCTAAAGGCTGTTAGACACGTCTCCCTTCTCTCTGGAGAAAATCCATGCCTGAGAGTCCTTGATGAACTTCTCTGTACTGTATCTTGAGAATGAGATAAGACTAAGCAAGGCAGAGCCTAAACCTAGACCCAATAAGAAAGGGGATAATCAGGAGCATGTCCAGCTTTTCCATAGCATATCCAACTATGGACTTACAAGAACTAGCTACTGAAACAGCAGGCAACTGGGGAGTTCAGGCTCAGAGATGAGGAGGACTCACATGTTCTACCTCCAGCTCTTCAGTTGCCTGTTAATGGCTGCTGACATGCCAAAGGAAGCCCACTAGAAGATAGGGCACAGAACGGCCAGTCTGTACTGAAGAGCTCTCCTAGGCTGCTTAGCTTGGCTATGGTGTCAGTGGTCCATGCAGCAGGGGGTGAGGAAGAAGTTTGGTAATAGCCCTGCAGGAGCAGGAAAGAAGCAACAGCTTCAGAAGGAAGCAACAGAACAGCAGAACAGCAGACAAAAGGACCTAGGAAGAGGAAGAGGGAAGTGTGGGAATAAAACCCCACAAACACAAAAAGGGTAGTACTGCATTAGTTACTATGCAACATAAGATTGACTTCTTTCAGTTATTAGGCTTTTCACCTACAGAAAGGGAATAAAGTCACGTGGGACTAAGAACATACTACCAGCTTATCACATCCTTGAGGCAAAGCAATCTTAGAGAAAACAACTGTTCAGGTATGTCTCTGTGTCAAAATTTTCCCTTACCTAATTCTACGCATCTCCTGGCAGGACTGAAAGCCTAACAGTAGCATATGCTCTGTAACTCATATTACTGGGACAAGATCCTATTCTTTTAAAATGCCACTGTGTCTAAATTGCATATACTCCATTTTGGCTGTTTGAGTACAAGAGTAACAGAGGATGAAGTACAAGATTGTTGTGAAGCAGAAAAGAAATGGTATCATATGAAACCTCGTAACAGGGGATCTGTGCCCTCCGGCCTCCCAAATAACAGCAGAAAGAGCAGGAAATAGTAGGGACAAAAAATTCTGCCAGATAGTAGCACATGCCATCTATTGGCAAAATTTGCAAAGGAAGATGTGTCAGTATGTTAAAACATACCAGAATAATAACCATGAAAGCCAGAACACCCTCCTCCTTTTACTTGAGAGATAAGGATACTGGGGATACGTTAGGTCTTTCCTTGTCTCCAATAAATTCAATAAATTCTTTCTAAAGATTCCATTTCCTTTAAGTGTCTTCCATTACTTTTGGGTATGAGCACTGGTGTGGAATTGTCCCATTCAGTTTTATTCATACAACATCACAGATATTCATAGTGGGATGATGTACTTCCCAAAACCTCTCTGAGTGACAAAAGAGAAAAGAAACAAGCTCCCCAGGCTCCCCAAGGACGTGGTCACAGCAGCAGCCTGACAGAGCTCAAGTGTTTGGACAGTGCTTTTGGACAAATGGTGTGACTCATGGGGTGTCCTGTGCAGGGAGTTGGACTTGATGATCCTTGTGTGTCCCTTCCAATTCAGCATAATACATGATTCTTTGAAACAAGACCAGGCCTCTAGCAAAGTTCTACAAACATATGTTTTCAGTAGGAATACTTGAAAACGTTCAAGGTGCAGCAGAAGCTAAACAACCATTTCAGCAATACTGTCTGTATTTTACCTTTAATCCCTCCAGCATGTGAGATACTAGGAAGGTTCTTCGGCTGCACATAAGCCAGTTTGAATGGAGGGACCACAAATGGTACCTCCTGACCATCCAGGGGCAGTTTAGAAAGCAAATAATCCTCGGAACAGCCAACTTGACGCTTCACTGACACAGAAGACAATGGAGGCTGCTCTACAATAGTTGGCTTGCTTGCAGCTACTGCTTCAGATTCCTGCACCATGGAAACTGCTAAAAATAAAGAGCAAGACAGACAGTACACATGTGCATTAATTTTTGAACAATACTATGAACAGATCTCTTTTATTTAATAGTATCTCTGCTTGATACATTACTTAACAGCTGCTAGTATTCAGTTTTACAGCATTCAGGACTAGCACCAGGAAAAGATATTCATCCTCCTGACACCTGTACTGATCCAAACTCTTTGTTGCCCAAGTTTCCATATTTATAGCTACCTTTGTCTTAAATGAATTTTCACAAGAGCTACATAGAAGAGTTCTTCAAAGAAATAAGACAGCAAAGAAAAGCCTAACAGTTAAAAATATCCACAGAGTTAAAAAAAAAGCATTCTAATTCTGAGAGTTTGAAAGATATAAGATCTTTACACAATCTTGGGTAGAAAAGCTGGCTTTTTTGGACAGCATTCTAGACTGCAAAGAGCAGACTTCAGACAACTGTTATTTCTCAGTTCCATAACACTAACATAATACTAACAAGCATGTGTTCAATCTCCAAGTGGAGGTATGGAAAGAATTTTGGATGTTGTAAGAGAAATCAAGTTTATCAGGGGCAACTCAGTCATTTTATTAATGGGAAATCTCATCACTAATGTAACAGCAAAACTTTTATTAAACCCTCATTATGTCAGAACTCACGATCATTTTTTTCCTTGTCCATGCAGAAACACAATTTACAGCAGGTTTTTATACATTCTGTTGCCATTGTTTTCAGTGTTATAATTTAGGGGGGACCTCAATCAGTGATCCAGTGCAGCTATCAGACCTGAAAAACACAATAAAACAAACCGTAGTAGATGGGAGCAAGTAAAATCAGAATGCAGTATTATTGGCTATTTAACATGCAGTTCCTTTTGGTACACAGTCCCAGGATCAATCACAAAGCTACTCCAGTCATAAAAGGATCAGAGCCATCAGATTTCTCTCACTGAGAAAAAATCACTTTCATATAAAAGCACAAGGAAAGAGATAATTTTAACATATGGCATTCAAATACTTTCAGTGATCCACTCAGGTCCCTGTCTTTTGGGAACACTAAAATTCTCCTCATATTTGTGTGTGCCACTGGGCTTTGGAGTTTACTCAGCTTTACAGCTGTTTTGACATGGTATTGTCAAGCCATTTGCAAGATGTGTTTTTAATTGTTTCCCTTGTTCATGTTTCTCCTATCCTCTTTCACTCCTCTACTATTTTCACATACATCTATACATGTTTACATTTTTCACTTGAC
This sequence comes from Irena cyanogastra, assembly GCA_013397155.1. NCBI lineage: Eukaryota > Metazoa > Chordata > Aves > Passeriformes > Irenidae > Irena > Irena cyanogastra. Next base: position 113,780 of record VWZV01010778.1, read on the forward strand.
ATACTCCATACTTTTAACTTGAAAACAGGCTTTATGAATGATGCCAAAATTGCCTTCTTTGAGAAGCTACTGCTTTCTCATAATTGCATACACATGAAACTGAAGACCTAGTTTATTATATAATTGTTTGTTGTGCACACAGAAATAAAGCATGCTGACTTTCAGCAATATAAGAGGCATGTAATCTACAAAAGAATGAGAACAAGTCTCTAACAGCTGGTTAACATTATAAGAACTTTATGACAATGCTAACTGGCCTAATTTAAATGTCTTTATTCATATCCTTATGTTCTCTTTTCAGAGAGACACAGACAGCTGTACTGCCTCCTGTCCAAAACTTTAGCTGTCTAAGTCTAGTCCTTTTACATCCACCTAAAGTACACAAGGTTCTTAGGAGAACATACCCAAGACACAATTCTAACTCAATGAATATTAGAAGACACCAAACAGAACATGAACATAGGTTGAAGGGATGGAGAAGACAACAAGTAAAATAGAGAGGGAAAGCACAGAGAAAATATGCAGTTTTACCAAAAAAATGGAAAATAGACATGTTTGCTTAGTTATTTCAATTGCAAGAAAATTCTGAAGTCATCTGTGCACCAACACAGAAACCATTCCCACTGCAGCTTGAACAGTGTCGTAATTTTCTTTGTATCGTCAAAGACAGCTAGAGAATCACATAAAGTCTATGGAAATAACTGTAATATCCCCCAAATTTTTCTTGCATTAAAAGCCCTCAAATTCTGTAGATGTCAAGTGGAGATAGTAAGCTATGGACACTACTTCTAACTCAAACACCATTACTTTGCACAGAATCCCTCTCTCAGTACTTGCCTTCATCTTAAAATTGCCCATGAGTGTGAGTACAACATGAGATCTGCATCAAGAATCTCCAGAGGCAATACCACCAGCTCCAGAACCTGCTCTGTATCTTTACAGAAGCATGAAAGGAGGCCTGAGAACTTCTCATTAAATTATCCATGGTTCTAATGATCAGATTTCAACTGCTGCTCCTCCCTTGGAGGCATATTCATGATAGCTAAGGCTGCTAATTTACTTTGGGTTCCCTTGCAGTGATTTTCATTCCCAGCTGTTATCAGTACACAGCTGGAGTTAATATGCTTCACTCTTGTTCACCATGTTTAAACTGGACTGAAACAGCTGCTCTGTTTGCTCTAAGCTTTGCAACAATGGTATCTAAGCCTCAGTGGCAGTTTGCACAGGCGAAACAGACTTATCTCAAAATGTCCAGATACAATTTATTTGCTACTGCTGGTGAAGAAACCAAAATGTTAGCACTGCCCTACTTTCTAGCTACATAAAGTAGAAAAATTCATTTTTCTGCATCAGAGAAAATTCAGTTCATGGTAGGGAATTGTTTAGCTGGAACAATTAATGTGAGCAAATAAACAAATGGAAATAATCTGTCACAAGCAGCTGCCTTTCCTTCACAGAGGTGAGCGCCTTACCTAGAAAGAAATGGCTTCATATGGGTGTTAAGGATTTAACAGTCATAATGCAGCTCTACACCTCCTGTTCTTCTATGATTAGAACAGCCCGTGTTTTTCACAGTAATGCCGAGTCAGCTGTGATAGTCTTTAACCATTACATTTTTTCCTCGTTTATCAATACGCAAATGTTCATGCATTTTTCTTCTATCTAAAGACAAATATAAAGCAATTCATTACTGCCTACTGTAAAGAAGAGTTAGGATTACAGATTGCTCTTTAGCAATAGGCAAGGCAATATCAATAGTGAATGCCAAAGTACATAGACACACATCTTAGAGCCTCCATTTCAGTTTTATCTTAATTATAGGAGTTTGAGAAAAAAGTTCTATGACTAAGAGACTAGAACACTGTTTACATTTCTTTAAGCTTACAAATGTAATGGTTTCAGTGACAAACCTTGCACTTGGGTCCCTAGAAGTACACCACAGCCACATCACGAATTACTGCACTTGCTGAGGGACAGGCCATTTAGACACAGTGCTCCCTCATTCTGCTTAGGGCACTTTGATTTGTTCATGGAATCAATAACATGGATGGTCTCAATTACTTTTAAAACTTTTAATTCACTTAATTCACTTAATTAAAGTACTGTGATGAATATTGTTGGGTTTTTTGGTTTTGTTTTTTTATTGTTGTTGGGGTGGGGGTTTTTTTTTTCGGGTTTGTTTGAGCAATCCTGGTAATAAGTTAGACGGCTTGGCTTCCAGTTAATGTATTTTCTTGTATCTGTGTTTTCCAAGCTGCCTACAGTTATTTATACAACTTTCACTGCATGCAAAAGTTTTCTCTTAACCACACGGGAGAGAAAGAAATTTAGCAGGTTCTGTTGTACATTTTTTTAACTGAAAATAAATAAGAACATTGTAGAAGACTAAGAAAGTATTTCATGATCTTGACAGAAGTTGACATTTCTATCAAAGGTTAAACTTATCCCATATGCTAGATCCTTTTGCTGGTGTTGGCTACCCAAAAATCCTCTGTATATAATTTAACAGTTGTTAAAGGGTTGTACTAACAAGAATTTATCTGGGAATATATTTATGAAATAAACCAGAACCGTAGAGACATTTGTTAGGTGCACCACCAAATCCCAAAGGTGCACCAGAACCACAGAGACATTTGTTAGGTGCACCACCAAAGAAGTACTGACTTCCCTGCAATGTCATCCATTTCAACAAGAAGTTAAGACTCCTTTACAATATCTCTACTTTTTGGGGTCAGTTTTTGTTAGGCAATATGCACATAACAAGGACATCCTCAATTTTTGAGATCTAGACTGACAAAAGGATGGGGAAAAAGAATTTGTCCTCATTTTCAGACAAATAAACAGAGAGAAATCAGTTTGCAGAAGACGGAACTGAACCCAAATCTTGTCACCCGTGTGTCAAATTCTCTCTTTCTTGGTGTTTTTCACCAAATTCTATATGCCATTTCATTTCTCTCTCCACAGTATCAAGCCAAACTAAGATAAGCAAATGTAACTCAGCAAGAGTACTTCCACACTAAGGCAAAAAGAGAGCCAACCTTATTAGAACATCCTGGAAAAGGCAGTTTAAAACCTAACCACACACATACACTGAGCCTAGAGAATTATAACAGCTATTATTTTAATGGGTTTAGATGGAAAACATAAATTATCTTAATGATTTCCAGGTTCCTCTGATAGAAATTTTGACTGAGCTAAAATCAGATAAACAGAGTATCAAAGACTTTGGTTCCAAATGCTTCCAGAACGATTACAAGACAGAGATGTTTGGAGAAGAAAGTAAATATTTTCAACAACTCTTTAAATAGAAAGAATATGATAGAAAACGGATGATCGCAATATTAAATATTAAAAGCTGAAAGCAGCCTGAAAAGAAAGGTCAGGTTTTTACTGCTTTACAAGGAAAGGGCGTTTTGCAACAAGACTGCAGGTTGCCAATGAATTTTACTGCGTTTAGTCACGGGTTGAACAGGTAACACATTTATAACTACACAATAGAAACAAAGGTGAAATTGCTGCTCTCAAACAGGGAAAGCTGGCTAAGCCAGTGGTTTCAAACATTTTGAGATTTATTGCCAGTCATAAATGCATACAACGCTTTCTCAGATCTGCATTTTAGAAACACACCACAGCAAAATTGTAGTAGCAGTATGTTCTCATAAACAGCTTTACAGGATCTGTAAAACAAAATATCCGGAAATAGGGATTATCAGTCATTAGGAAGCATTTGGGACAGATCTTCAAATTACATAAGCGTCTACAACTCCAGAAGCCCAAGAGGAGCCAGGACACTTTGCAACATATGAGGATCTGCCCTCTGGAGAAAGTGAGCTCCAGCTTGCTAGCTCACACCTCAGCCAAACACCTCGTTTAGGATACCTCTTGTGCTACCTGTTTATGCTGCCCTATGGCTTTCTGCCTTTCAGATCCAGAAGATGCAGTCAGTCCCCGTCATATGAATCCTTCAGAGAGCATAACAGCACCAGCTCATGTTTTACAGAAGCATAGCAAAAGCTGCTTCTGATGCAGGTCAGATGGATTATCTTTTGATGGCGCAGATGCTGCTCAAGGCTTAACTTCCACAGTCAGCTGTTCTGTGGTTTTGCTTCTGAGGGAGAGTGTCTGGGAGCTGTGCATCCCTGTGAGCACAGCTCTTCAGCTGAACAGGGGTGGCTGATGGCCACCACGTCTCAAAAACGGCCAACACTAGTAAAACAGCCTAAATGGTTTTGAGACATTTGCCTCCAGGTACTTTGCTACTACAGCAGCAAGGACAGCACACGTACCCAGACACACTTACCAAAAACATAAAGCCCACAGTTTAAAAAAAAAAAAATCAACTGTTTTTTTGGGGACTGTAGGCAGGTCTGACTTCTACTGCCCACAGAGGAGAGACAGGTACTTCAAGTGGGTCTGCGCATGTGAAGAGAGGACGCAGCTTTCATTCCTATTCATTGTAAACTTCAGCAGTAGCAGGATGTCTGCAGGAATTAAAAAAAAGGAAACAAAAAATGTCATGCCAACACAGACCTACCAGGTGCATGATAAGAAGTTCCTTTCTATACCTGTTTCTGGAAGAACCCCACAACAGTGATTTATGCAGTAACTAGTGGGTGGGTGTGTGCATACATACACTCTCCTTCTCTGCTTGTAGCCACAACTTTTGGAAGAGCACGAAAGCTCTGGAAATTTGCATGCAGAGATTATTCCACTTCTTCTGCCTTCCAAGGAAATTAAGATAATGTGAGGCTCTCTCTTCTTTTGTGACTAGAAAAAAAAGGGATTTCACCCTAAAGCAGTGGATCACAAAGAAGATGCTGAAATAACACAACAGAAAAAGTTATGAGGCTTTTGAAGGACACAACCAGGAAGACATTCTTGTAAGAGACATCTTACAAACAGTTCAACAGAAACATAATGAAGAGATGCAAAACTCTCCCAGTCCAGCAAATGAAAGAAGAGTGCAATTATGTATTTAAAACTGAAGAGAAGCTCACGCATCATTAACCTGCTTTAGTTGATGGAGGCTTTATGACAGATCATTGCACAGCCTGCCTTGGGCAAAGAGGCTGCAAGTGTTGTTTAAGCAGTTATGCAGTTGAATCAGGTAACAGAAATAGATGGTAAAGTCACACTCCATGATGCAAACAAACCACCAACTGCCCGGGCTCAGGAAGCATCTTCCCACACTGGTAAATGATGACACAGCAGCCCATCAGGGCAAGTTTTACGTGTTCCTCTCACTGATCACAAAAACAGGAAACTGAACGGAACAGATCATGGGTCTGAACTGTCACAGTCCTGTGCTGCAACCTCTTCTCATTCATTTACAGTTTGCTAAAGCAGAATTTTTCATTTGAAGACCAGGAGGTCCATTATGAGCTCTTGTCTCACTCCCCTCAGCTTCTGACACCAATGGATTTCAACAAGTTTTGCCTGCACTACACTCAGCAATTTTAGCAGAAAGAATGTTTTTATTTCAGAAAATATTACAATAACTGATTTCCTTCACTACTAATATTTTAACTCTATCTCTAGGAGCTATCCACCTCAGACTCAAAAATATCACAAGATAATCTAAGGTGAGAAAATATTTCATTTAATAACAATTGTAAAGACAAGCTTGCTCTCACTGCACTGTATTGACATTCCAAACTGTTACCAGCCTACTATTGGCTCTGCATCCTTCTGACTGTATTTTGAGCAACTGAAGAAGATGAGGAAGGTGGGAGCCTGCAGACAGCATCTCCACAATCCCTTTGGTGACTGCCATAGCATTCAGGTAAGATACTGTTTGCTGGGCTCTCCTACAGATAGCAGTTGCAGGCAAAGTTTAAAACTCTTGTAATCAGCAGGAGTGCTTAATATGTTACTGCTATCAGTCCAGATGTGACTGTACAAAAATATTATTTAACTACAGCAAGCTACTTTTGAGGGAAATAAAAACACCTCAGATATCAGTTCTTAGCTTAGGTGTTGTCATGGCAGTAAAAGCAGAACTCACTGTGAGCCCACTAACTGCTTTTCATCTTCTCCTGCCAATGAGGTCTAGCTCTAATTGTGCCAGGGCAGAAACTTCTCCTGGAGCAGCCACATCTTCCCACATGCACTTTTGAGAGAACATACTGTGTCCCACTCCAGCTCTGCCTTCTCTTTCCAGCTTCTCTGCACAGACAAAGATGATCTAATGTGTGTCCCTCTTCGTGCAGGTCCTGAGCTGAACCCTAAAGATCACTTGTGCAATCTAGCTGTGGTCTCATTCAGCTCAGCAGCTGCTTCTTCCCAGGGCTCCAGGCTGGAGGAGGCCAAATGGCTCTCAGCACATCTGCACACGCAGGCCAGGCACAGAACACCAGAGTACATCACAAAGAAGAACTAATTGCTCCTGCCTACTTCCCCAAAGAAAAATAAAACTGAGCAGGTGTGTGTGCGAGAGCTATTGTGCTACAGGAACAACTGCTTCTGCTTTTCAGGCACCCCTTGGAGAAGGGGAACAAACCCTGGCATGAGTACAGGATCCAAAGTTGTCCTGACAGAGGCCCCAGGGACAGCCTGCCTCTGGTTTAACACTACAGCCTTGCACCTGCAGCCCTTAAATGTAGACCTAATCCAATCCTACCCCAGTATGCAAAACATTAATAATATAATTTACAAGTGCCAAAAGAAAAATTTCTGTAAATCTGAGCCAGTTTTTCTTGTGTGAGATTTATATTTGAATTAAGAAGGAAACATTATAAATCTATCCCATGATAAAGCTTAAAACTTGGGATTTTAATATGCTGAATCCCCTATGCTCTGGGCTGTAAAAGTTGATATAGTGTTTCTTCCTAATGTTGCATTAGGCAAGTAACCAACTCATCCAATTACTGATCTGACAACACTGTTCCTGTGAACTGAAGATAAATTCACTGACTTGGACAAGAACGTACACTATTGTATGTATTGGGGCAGTAAACACAAAAGAATAAATCCATTATGTTGGACTGCAGACCTTTCTGGATTCAGATGGAAAACGGCAAAGCAAGAGTTGAAATCAGGACACCAGAAAAGAAAGCTGAAGAGACTAAACTATGTGTAAAAAGAACTTGGCTTTTGATGAGAACATGGAAAGAATTCAACATAAGATAAGTCCTTTGCTCTAAGCAGATTAGGAACAAATCACAACAATCACCAATTGTTACTTTATAATCTAACTTAAAACTTAAGACTTTCTTTATGTATTCTGTGTCAGGTTTTAATCTAATTTTTTCTCTTTCTGCTGTTAATGCCAAGAAGCCACAAAAATAGAACTGTCAGCAGTCCTTCTATAGCTCTGATACCAAACAAAACTGGAAACATCTGGATTCATTTTTCAACAGGACAGCCAAGAAGAAGGTATTTTAGGCAAGAGCATCTGCCTGTGGAGTTCCCTAACATGGCTAAACATGTCTAGTTTCGAAAAGATGGCCCTTGGAAACCAACTCGATGCAACATTGAAAAAGAGCATTAAATGGCATTCAGGATTCCTCAGCTGCTGTCACGACCACAGAGCCATACAGAAAACACATGGATACACATATACTATCCAGACAGCTAATGCATACAGCTCTTCTATATATTTGGGAAAAAAAAAATAAAAGAAAGAAGGAAACCCAAGCAGTTTTGCATGGAAGAAGTTTCATTACCATTAAAACAAGAATGAAGATGGACAATTTCTTTACATATACTTGTGCGCACACATCTACTGCTTTGTTTTAGGTGAAGCAGTTTTTTAATAGTTATTTTGCACATAATTATTATCCTGTTTCATGATGAAAACAAAAAACCTGTCAATTATGGAGTTTCCAGTAGGTGAGAATTCCCTGTTGAGCAGTTTTGCTCCATACTATCACTGTAGAACTAGTTACACAGTGGTGAGAGGAAGTAAACATGTAGGCTGTGTAGATGAAAGCTGAAAGACTATGTCTGAGATTAAAAAAAACGAAAGGTGACTCAAGTACATTTCATATATGAAAACAGGTTAAATGAATGAATCAAGAACAGGAAATGGGAACTGATCTTAAATAATTCAAATCCAAACCAGACTGGGAGTATGGCTCTGCAGGGCATGTGTACTGAGCTCAGGAAGCTGCCTAAACACACACTGAAATAAAAGCCCAGAAGGATACTGTCCTTATAAAGCACAACTATTTATTACTTTTTGCATTAAATCCACCCAGACCAGGAACCCAGAACCACTCTAACAGCCCCAACAGTGCCTCTCAGAGAGCTGTACTGGCTGGAGTTGTTGGCAGGTACCCAGTCAGATGAGTGGTAACCAGGCATTGTGTAACAGAGGCATTTTTCGAGGAGTTTGCACAGACATGGGGAGAAACAGCAGAAATCAAAACTGTCTCAATTTAATGGCAGTATCTAAGATTCCAATCATTATTGGCTAAATGCTGCTATAACTCTGAGACATGGTGGTGGGGCTCTGCTCCCTTCTGAGAAGACAGAGGTCCTGAGAGCAGAAGTTGGCAGCAAGAAGCTACCAATCCCTGTTTTCCCTTTGGACAGAACTGTTTAAGAACACAGTGAACAATAGCTAGACCATAAATGTATGGGGTTTTTAAAAAAATCCTATTGAGTTTAAATCAACACTCTTCCTAAGAGATTTTGGACCCATGATTTCACACACTGGTGAAACTAGATCTGGAAGTACATATACCACTGAACGGAATGAAAACCAGAGTAATTTAGGCAGATGTTCTGTGTTTTATTAAAGCTTCATGGGAGAAATTTTTTTGCAACTCTGGTCACTGCTGAGAAGATGGAGAACCTGGATGGGAAAGTCGGAGAAAGTTCCCATTCTAGAGGCCAACAACTCCCTTTTGCAAAAGGAAATCATGGACAAAGAAAACCCAACAAAACCAACACAGAATTAAAAGTTTTAGAATTTCCCCCTACTGCAAAATTAAACTGGTCTCGAGAATGTTTTGTTGTCACTTAGGAGTGCTAAACAACAGAATTTCCTTCAGAAACAGGAGACACAACTTGCTTTTGTATGAGTTCACCACTTACCACAAAGGCACTGCTCAAGTGACTTTTAAACCTTATCCTGACTAACCCTCCTCTCTGCATGGCAGGTGCTTTCCTTATTGGAACGTGTACAAACACAGTGACTGCAGGCCTGAACTTATAAAGAGAATTCTGCCACAGGCTCACATTTCTCTGCCCTCTCCAGCCCCTGTCAAGTCCTGGTCGAGGGCCGGGCCATCTCTGACCACATGAACCACCTGACCCAGCTTCAACACGCAGGGTGGGCAAAGCCACACGCAGCCCCCTCCGCCCAGAGGCATGAGAACCTGTGGGAGAGAGGGGCTGCATTCCTTTAGGGAGAAGGGCTCCCCCCACAGCTCAGGCTGTCCCACAAAAGCCAGGCAGCCTTAGGCTCTCCGTGCTTCAGGCAGAGCAGAGGCTCCACATGTGTGCAGCCAGGCAGGCCCAGCACGCCCTCAGTGAGGCCGCAGGGGCTCAGGCCCAGCGCGGGGCCCAGAGCCAGGCAGCGCTGCCCAGGCTGCAGCACCCTGCACCAGCTAAAACCCAGGCTCCAAAGCACAGGTGCCAAATTAATGGAGTGCCACGGAGGTTTCAAAGCCATCGAGACATGGTCCTTCTAGACTGCTTTTTTTGGATTTCAAAGCTGGTTTAATTGCCAAAGGAGTATCTCCAGAACTCACTCTTCAGGCCATTGCAGCGATCACAAGGACCCCCCCAAACATCAACACCCTTCATTTGGGACCTAATTATCTGTTCTCTCCAGTTTAAGTCTGGCTATTAGATCACTGAAAAACAGAGATTCAAAACAAAATCACCAGGGTACAATTTACAGGAAAGATAAGCACCAGATTGACGACATAACTTCTTTTTGGCACTGAATTACTGCAAACTTCAGCTGCAATGACAGGCAAACAAATACTCATACTAAGGTTAAGACAAGTGTCCTCACCAATTCCACATAGTTTGATGTACTAAGATCATTAAAAAATATAACAGAACACAAAGAAGCTCAAGCAAACCCTTTTGAACCGCTTCAGACGTGAGGCTTCTCAGTTTAGATGTGAAGGTCCATGCTGGCTGCACAAGGCTATCAGCCTAACTTCTCTCTGCATAAGCAATCCTTCTGATGGAGCCCGAGCAGCATTACTAACTAGAATGACAACATGGCTTAACTCAAACAGAGACTGTTCTACTTCAAGTCAGACCTTGCTCTGCCTTTCACTATAAAGAGAGGAGATCTTAAGTTCTCCGCTAACAGAGATTGGGTGTTGTCCCACTTAGATTATGGAGAGTATTTACCAGATTTAAGGTATCTGGGGAGATAGAAATTCAGAGTAAACAAAGCCATTCTTTTATAAAATTAAACAAGAGTCCAAAGAGGGGAGAAGTAGGTCAGGATATGCATCACATAAAATTCACTAAATGAAGTAAATAGCATCTTAATCAAGAAAAAGGTTCAATAAATGTTTCACCAAAGTCAAAGTGTACTTCTAGTATAAGCCACAGCAGATAGGAGAGACAGGAAGACAGGAGGCCTAAGCTAGCCAAAGTCTGGCTTCCTAGTTGAGGCTGTCCTGGTAAGGCAGGTTCTCTGGCTCTGCCCACCACGCATGGGGGCTGCATCTGCCTGTCCCGAGCTTGCTGAAAGGGCTGGCTGCTACTGGGGGGGCTGTTCAGCTCTGCCTTGCCAACAGCCATTCCTGCAGGACCCAGTCAACATGCAGCTGCACAGTGAGCTCCCCCAGCTCACTGATTAGACACAAAATTAAATGACCAAAAAAAACACCCTTTTTTTTTCTTTTAAAAAATAAGTAGTTTTTTGACTCTCCCTGTGGTTGACTGCACAAGGTGGGGTCAGAATGCAGTGGGGAAAAGGGGGGGCCAGAGCAGGACTGCCCGTTTCACAGCCAAGTCACAACCCTGGGGAGTGCATTCAGTGTAACTCACAACTGAAGCTGAACCACCCACGAGTAGGATGAACAGAGGCTGAGTGAAAAGCAAACCAGCTGATACTAAACAAGTGACAGAACAAATAAAGAAAACAACTAAGCATGAGGTTTAGGATAAAGAAAAAGAGACCAGTGCCTAAACTTTTTTTCCAACATTGTAAATTAATAGCTTACACACACACGACTGACTGAACAATCCTGCCCACATTCATTCTTTCCACAGCATAAGAAGAAAGAGGAATTAATCACCTGGGGATCCATAATCTAAATTAAATGCAGGGGAGGGCAGTGGAATTCATGTGACATCTCTGAAGTCCAACTTTAGCCTCTGGGTGCAACGTTTTTAGTAGGTGTCATTTTTATAAGTATTGGCAAGAATCAAGGGACACTTTAGTAGTAAATGCATTCTCTTGAAACTAAGTATTGCTTAACCACATGCATCCTGCAAATATATATTTTAATATTTAGCATACATAAAAGGAAAAAGGATGAAAAATTAAACCTCCCCACTCCTGGATTCATGCCCTAGCCACTGAGTTGTAAGATCACAGCTCACCTAATGAATATTTGTGTAATGAAAGCAAGGTGAAACAGTTTCATAAGTAAGAAGCCAGAGACCACCAGCCCAGAACAGCACAAAGGTTTATGGGTCGAGCACTCTCTTGAGAAATGAAAGATGCAAAATCAGAACTTGATTCTTCACATGTGTCTGACAGCTACAGAAAAAGCCTGGAAAGAACAGGAAGTGGGAGGGGGGGAAAAAAGCAGGGCAATATATTCCCTTGCATGGTTTTTAAGTAGTCCTGATCCCCTGATATGTAATCTAAAGACACTTGGACTCTCCAAGAAGAACTTAACAAGGTACATCTTGCTTCTGAACGCCTGGACAGCTTGGACACCCAACTAGTCAACACTGTAAAAACTGAAGGCACATAAAGTAGCAAACCTCAATGCATTCAGCAAGCATTACTGGGAAAAACCTGAGCCTGCACAGATCAGAGACTGAGGGTTAGGACTGCAAGGGTCCAGCTCCAAGGTGCGGGTGCTTACAGGATCTTTTAGATGGGAAGGCACCTGACAGCTGTGGCCCCGTGGACACCTCAAGATCTTGTTATTTTCCTGCACAATTACAGCAGACTGACTGGAAGTGTGCATTGTAGGAACAGTCATGATATTGACCTTTTAGTTCTTATCTAGAGAAATCAAATCCACATCAAAGGAGAGTTACAAGACCAGCTTAATTAAAGATGGTATTTATTTCAGATTGCTGTTTAGCAACCAGAGTGATCCGAAACACCCAGGAATCCAGCTTCATGGTATACATGCCACAACTGTGGAAAGGACAGCTTGAAACAGCTTACAATTATATCTGCTGCTTTAAGCAGTGCTCTTGGACACAGCAGGACATAACTTCAGTAAATACGTGTTTTCTGACGCTAATTTCATCCCATACAGAGGGAAACTGAGCTATATTCACAACGTCCTTTGGAGTTTAGGCTAAACCACATCTCTAATTGAAGTGTAGATGAAGATGATCTAATTAGCTATTGCTGGCCTGTGCCAACACTTAGCTGTTAATTCACACAGAATATTTGAATTTTAGGAAGGCCATTTTCATACAGCAATACCACGTTGAAACTGTTCTAAGTACAACTGAACCTCGGACCTAATTTGTATGAAGTTTCAATTCCTCAGTACTCCAAGATAGTTACTGCTTTCCTACCTGTCTGCATCTCCCAAAGTCGATAGGAATCACGGACACCCGGCCGCCTCCGCCGGCGCAGCTCCCGCTGCCCACGGCCGCCGCCCGCACCTGCCCTGCCCTGCCCTCCCCGCGGCCCCCGGACGGGGATCCCGCCCTGGCCGCCGCAGCCCGGCCCGGTACCTGCTGGGAGGGCGCCGCGGGCCCCTCTGCCCGCCGGAGCTGCCGCAGGACGGAGCCGGAGCCGCTGTCCCCGCGCCGGCCGGCCCCCCCTGCCCGCCCTCGGCAGCCGGCACTGCCGCCCGGCCGGGCCGCCAGGTGCGCTCCCGCTGCGCTTACTCACCCGGCGCTATCGCCCGGGGGAGTTTCCCCGGCGGTCGGGACTCTCCCGCCTCACCTGAGCTACTCGCTGGGGCACTTACCTCCAAATGGCTGCCAGTAACTCCTCTTTGGCTCTTGCTGGACCGTGACACCTGCAAAGTCGGTCCAGAGCTGCCCCTCCCTTTGCTAGAAGTACAACCAGGCTTCTGTTCTAGAGAGAAAAAGCGATTTTTTCAGTTTTACAACGTTCTTAGAAAACGGCGTGTCTAGGTGGAATATGGATCCGTGTTAGGCTTCACGTGGACACGTGAGAAAGCCCCTGCCACTAGAGTGCATAGTTTGTAGGGTAATTTAGGGATCACAGACAGTTGATTGGTTTAGAATTTTCAGCAGGAAGTTCTGGTTTGGAAATTTCTTTGCAGGAAGGAAAAGTTCTGTAAGTCTCAAGGTGGTTTCTCCTTGATTCTAGTTTTTGGTAACTGGAAGTGCCCCAACAGGCAAATATGAGGAAAAGGTGGGGTCTGGATTAGTAGGAAAAAGTGTCTATTTCCCCAAATAAATGCTGTTTACACTCTGAGGGCATTAAAATTTCCAGTCATTGAAGTTTTGCACAATTTTCCTAATAGCTCTTGATTTGCAGTCTTTGCAGTCTTTAGTACCCTACAATCCACCAAGACTGTATTTTTTTCTGTTACAATATTTTTCATTTTCAATTTAATAACGCCACAGATCTGCTGCTAACTAAGAATTTCATGCCTGTCACCATGCAGTGTAACACAGCTACTTCAAGCTCTAGAGCCACTGTAAGGGGAGTGAGACCCTCTGCCAAGAGCACAGACTCTATAAATTTTGAGCTGACAAGGCATTTGTTCATCTCTGCACAGAGCCAGTTGCAAGTGCTGGTATCACATAGCAGAGAGGCTCTGCTTCCTGTTCATGGAACTCAGGAGATTGTTCATGGTCACTGTTTTAAAGAAATACCAGTAACCTGGCATGCTTCCAGAATTATCTGAGTCCTCCTGAAGTGCACATTAATCACACATTTCAAGGCATCTCACTGGATTAATTTACATGACCAAACAGCTTTATTTTCACTGTTAACAGAAGTGTGTTGTTTAACTACTGATAAGGCCCCTGTATGCAGCTTGCTGCTATTAAGTTACCTTGGCATTGTCACGCTCAAGGGTTTTTCGGGCTCTCAACGACTTCCAGTCCTGCCTGAACGGCTGCTGGAGTTGCAGTGCAGTAGCAGCCATCCATTGGGACTGCAGTTTGCCTCTCTAACGAAGGAAAAGACATTAAAACCAGTATTTTTGACATGGCAGTTAAAGGAAAAAAACAGTTTGCAATATGACCTTCCTTCTTCATCCAGGCAAGACGGTGCCCTGTAATTTGAGAGGGCCTATTAACACATCTCTGTGGCTCTTTTGATAGTTTGGGACACCTTTCAGTCTTTTCAGCTGCTTCAAAATTGGGAAGTTTGTTTCCATAAGCACAAAATTCAGCTGTGCATGGTAAGGGATGTGGACAATCTGATCTTGTGTGGACGGGGAGAGCATTACTGTCCTGTGATGTTTTTAGCTGAGATGGGAGACAAACTTCCCCCCTTCCTTAAAAGATTTTTGTTCCAAACAAATCTAGTCTGAAGATCAGCAGTGAAACCAATTTACCTCTTTTCTTGTCAGCTGCAAATATGATCTTCCTTCCCTTCCAGCCTCCCAGCAGCACCCAGAGTCCTCCATGCCTTGCTGTATCTCGCTTGAGAAAGTTGGTGATGTTCCCCTGCCTCACTGACTCCCCTCTCCTCTGGTGACCATTCCAAACTGTCCTTGCAACCACTCATCCTCACTCATTCCTGGTTCTCTGCAGCTGCTCTTGCTCCTTATGCTGCTTCCACTCCAGGCACCCTGGTATTAAGGCCAAGCTCATAAACCAGGCTGCTTTTGGCTGGCTCTGCCAAACCACAGCACTCTCAGCTCCAGAATTGCAGGGCTGAAATACTTGAGCAGACCTGTGCAGGGCCAACAGAAGAGAATTTATTACTCTGGGCTATGCCTCACCTCTCATATTCCCCAGTGAGGCCTGTCTCATCTGTTTTGAGCCTCTGCACTGCAGACTTTTTCACTTGTTGCTGAGCCTGTTTATGCTATTGGATTACAATTTCCCAGTGTTTTTCCTGTTGAAAGAAAAGTAGCCAGAAGACTAAAGAAAGTAGCTACAAGCAGGAGTCTATATTATCATCTCTGCGTCTCAAACCTTTAGGAACTGGACCTGAAATAATAAAAACTCCAAGTATAAATACTGTCACATATCTTGAGTAATTATTTACATCTGCAAACGCTTTCAGACAGATTAAGACCCTTTTTATTCACTCTCTGCAAATGCTCCAGTGAAAAAAGTTTTCAGCAGGAATGCTGATGGAGGCTGCAGCTTTGTATAAATCTGGATTGAATTCTCCGTTGTGATCCTTTGCATCAGAAACCTGATCCCACCACCTGTGCACACTTACTGACATGCCAACTTCCATGTTAAAAATCAAGAAGTTCAGAGTTGGAATCAGCGTTTGCATAGAGCACACTGAAATCTTTTAAGCACAAAAGTGGAAAACATAATTGCTTGTAAGTTCTTGCTAGCTTATGAAGAATTATGTGAAATTAAGCAGCTGATGGTTCGAATAGCTTTCCCAGCTCTCTCTCAGCTGAGAATCCTTCAGAGCAAGCAAGCATTTAACACTACTGCTTATGAAATATTTTAGTTTCAGAAACTAACATCAAGTGTTGTACTTACAATCAGAGTTAAATTCCAGTATATGCTGCAATAGCCAAGTGATGAGCTCAGCCACCAGGACCTAAAAGCAGGGCGTTATCAGGACAAGTCCAGCACACAGCCTACAACATCTCATAGCCAAACTCCATGTGTAACCACTAAATTAGGTTTTCTGAGGCAGAGACTTTTTGAGGGAAATAAAGGATTTCACAACTTAGATTTCAGTGAAATAGCACAGTACTTTTCAGCTGAAGTCTCTAAGAAGTTAATACACCTTCGTTACAAACAACTTCTGCAGCCAGAGGATTTTACTACCATTAAAGTTTTTGCAGCAGTAATCTTTGTCCCCTGAGGGTTTTTTGAGAGAAACATGAAACTGTTTCCTCATCCTCCTTGTCCTGCTCTCAGCTGGAGACTGTTTTTTTTTCCCATTCCCATCATAACCTTTGGGTTTAGCTGACACCTTCCCTCCTTCGCCACAGATGCTGGGTGTGGTCCACACACTTCATCATAGAAAGCTGCTATAATTCAGTCCATGACTATCATTTTTTATTTGCTCCTTTTATCAAATGCATGTTTAACATCACACTTTCTTTACATTACCTGTTGTGATTCTGTCCACCATCGAAGACTGCAGCCAGTTGCCTGCTCCCACAGAGCTGCAGAAGGACAGCTTTATTGCACAATGTCCAGTACCATTTGAAAATGTTGTTACCATGCCTAGACAAGCAATTACATGGAGATACTCTGCTGTTCAAATTACACACTCTCTTTATCTCATTCAGATTTGACATACTGTGACTTCAAAAATAGATTTTCTGGCTTGTTATGTTTTGCCTTATGCTGTAAGGCATGTTTTCTTTGCACACACACATCATTAATACATTCTGATAATAAATGCAAGGAGGGCTTATCCTTTGTGCACCAGAACACTTTGGTCCTGTCTCTCCACAGGCAGTCCCATATCTGTGTGAGCTGCAGCAGTTGCTTCTGCACTACACAGTGGCCTTTAACATTGTCAGTGGCTGCCAGCCACAAACTGTCCAAAGGCAAGGAAAGGTTCCAGGGTGGATAATCACTGAGGCACAAGGGTGCTGCTCTGGACAGGCCATCAGCTTCAGCCCAGAGTGATGAACAGGAGTAACTGTGGATGCAGGAGGAAATGGCTCTGTTTCCTCCTCAGGAGCCATTTGTTGCTGCTGCTAGTGTCTAGGAATCCAAGATGATGAATCCAATAAACTCAGGAGGCATTATAAACCTTTATGTGTAGTTGAGAAAAGGATGTAACAGAGCCAAGACATGCTCCTTGCAGTGTTTTCTAATCTTATCCTTTTCTTGCCTGACTTCATTGAGAGCCAGATGCTCTTAATTTAGCACAGGTTTGGGAGGGCATTGTCACATCTACTAAAAAAAGATAAGACTAAATGTTACCAATATATTGACACCTTCAGATATTTTCTATAGGTCTTATACCTGGAAGATTGTGGGTGGGTTGTTCTAGCCCCGTTTTAATATGAGCTTGCTACATCAAAAATCACTTGGCACATCAAATGTATCATTTAGATCCAAACAATTCCAGTAGTTTCCTCTTTGATTTGATGCTGTAAGACAATTTATTTATACAGTCTGCAGTTAAGAAATTACATTTTTCAGGGTTCGGGATGAAAGAGAAAGTTAGAACTTTATCTGCTGCTGATTTCAGGAAAGATATGATAGATGAAGTATCTTAAAAGTTCCTGTCTACCTTTTAGTGCAGTAGTCGGACTTCGTTCAATAACAGGGTTTCAAATTGCTCCCAAACCTTCTTTGTTAGGGGGAAAAAAAAAACCCTACAACAAAACAGGAAAGACCTGTTTCAGGAAAGGCTGCTGTATCACTGAAAAAGGGTCCATGGAACACCTGATGCTGAAATATGCTTATTTATTATAAATAATTTCCATGGCGTCACATTAGCAAACATAAAAGGTCACAAACTCCTGTATTTGAAGAAAATGTGTTTGACATCTGGGATCTGGCAGAAGTGCCTCCTGTGGGATAGATTGTTTGCACAGAGCTTTATTGAAGAATAATATTAAGAATGAATTATGAAATATTAGTGTAACCTCGTAAAAAATTATTCTATTTTTCAAGCCAGAGACATAAGAGATCTTAGAGAACTATTTCAGTTCATCTGATGTAACAGCACATCAAGCAATGCTAGCTGTGACCAGTTAGCAGTGAAAATCTGTGGGGCTTGAACGCTGCAGTTAGAAATGGACTGAAGGGAGAAGTCCAAATGCAGGCAATGGCTTAAATGTACATCTGTATTTTCATACTCCCCTGCTCTATGAAGGGAGCAAGGAGGGAATTGGCAAGGAGCCTCAGTAGCTGGGGAAGCCGAGGGCTGAGTGGGAAGCCAGGCCACCCCCATACACCTCCGGGCAGAGAGCTGGGCAGCATCCCCTGGCCAAGGCATCAGACACCTTCCTGGGGCTGGGGCTGGGCTGGGGGGAGCTGGAGACTGTCCCTCCTACACTTTATACTCTCTTACCCATGCCAGCAAAAATCTCATAGGCACAGCCCTTTCCCTACCTGGGGAGTGCTCCCTGGGCTGTTTGTGAATCCCAACAATATGCTCTCCCACTAGGCTGGGATCATGCCACCTCGTGGGGTGCTTCTGGGATGTCTTCCCAAACACTGTTACAGTCCCACTTGCTTGTGATACTGCCCAGAAATGCCTCTTTCAATGTGGAAGAGGGGATAAGGAGGCAGCTTGCCCTGTCCTCCCAGCCTGCTCAGGGCCTGGGTCCCTGCCTGTCCAAGCAAAGGACAAACACCTGGGCCCTTTCCTCCCCTCTCTCTTTTTGGGGCCTCAGGGCCAGGTACTGCTGCCCTGCCCTATATTTTCACACCATCACCTTCTGGAGTCTGCTCAGAGCCTCAGGGTTGGCCAGTCTCCCAAAAGCAGACACAGGCCTGCCCGAGGAGGAGCAGATGTTCCTATCCCCAGGAAGAAGAGGCCAGCCAGGTGTCACCCACGCACAGAGCAAGGGCAGCACACAAAAGATCCTTTCTGAAAGGGACCGAGTCAAGAAAAAGGCCCGAAAACACAAAAATAATTTACCATTTCCAGTTGTAAAAAGCTTCTTTTTTGTCTTCTATTTTCAGGTGAAAGGAAACCTCATTTACCTTGCTGAGAGGGGGTGATGATAAAAAGCCATTACAGCAATCACTGCAGTTTAAAGCCTCCTGGCTCCATTGAAGTGAGGGAGCTGGGAAGGAGATCCATGGAGGCCAGTGGCTGGTTGCTCACAGAAGCCAGAATGTTGTTCTTCTATCAAAGAAGAATCCTTTTGATTCAAAAGGAGAACACACACTGCTCTCCAAACTAGAGCTTTGGGCACACTTAAAGCCATTTAAGAAACGACATAATTAGAAACAGAAGTTACCAGCCCGCCCTACCCTAATTTCAACACTTTAACCCAGCTGCAGGTTGTTTTGCTCTGTTCCAGGCAAACACACCAGAATACAGCACTCTTAAAGTACAGGAAATAAAGGAAAACTAACCTGCTGCCCACATTCCCAGCCTTCCCTGTGCAGTAGCACTGGCTGCTCCTCAGCCTGGCACCCAAAATCACTGGGAGGTAAATGTGCCACAGCCCTTGCTGATATCACTAGGGACTCTAGGGCAGGAGTAAGGATGAACTCTCACTTTAAAGGTGGGGATTTGCATGTTTAACCAAACTCTGTTTGGTTACATACAAAAATATTTAGAGAGGAGAGAACATACAGCCCTTGAGAGACTGCTCTGCCAAACAGAGTGAAATGGGTTACATCTCGGTACAGCTCAATGATACATCTGAGTGGATGGGTGCAGGTGTCATAAACCAGTGTTTTACCAGGAAGTTTCACAGCTGAAAACTGCAGGTTACTTATTCTTGACAGTATTTTCTTCAGAGATTATTTTCAAGAATCCTGAGTCAGCACCAATAACTGTAGGTACAAATATTTGTTTGTGGGACACAGTGTCTTTGCTATGCTATTTGCCTGTACTCCCCAAGCCCAAAAGTTTATGTATGTATGACTAAGGCTGGCTTTCCATGGTGACCAAATACCCACTTGCCTCAAGTATCTTCTGTTGTCACTATTGCTTTATCTCTTAGATCTGTAAAAACTAGATTGTATGGTAGCAAGGAATTCAAGGGTGCAGCTCAAGGATTTAACTTCACATTAAAACCACGTGCATTTGTATCCAAGTGACATAATGAAAACTGTGGTAGAAGATGGAAGGTGCAGTCATACAAGCAAGCAAGGATTTATTGAATTAGTTCTTCAAGATCTTAGAAAACCTGACCAAACACTCTCAGCCAAAGCTGTGGCCGTTCTTTGCTTAAACTGACATGGTGATCCCATGAGCGACAAGGATTTTCATTCACAGGCAGATGGAGGATGTGTTTCAGTACCAGATTTTAGGGGACAGTGATGATGATTTTGGAATAGTATGGTGGCTGAAGGATGCCAGAGCCCAAGAAAGCAGGAATAAAGCAGGCTAGAAAGAGTAAAAATGGGAGTGCAGAAGTGCTGTTAAAGAGCAGCAATCAGCTGCCATTAAGAACAGTCCTTACAAACAGTGGCACAGACTATAAACATCTTTGTGAAAGAGCTGAGATCACACTTGCTGTCCTAATGAGTTACTGGCGTGAGAAAGTGTTCACCTGTGTGAGACAGGGAACTGCTGTCTGACTTCCTGGAAAAAACACGTAAGCTCATTTTTTCCATCACTGCTTCGGTTGTGTGCAGGCTGACACTGAGGACAGTTTAACAACATTCAGCAGTACTTGCAGGCCTGAGGAGGAACTGGTGCCACCAAAAACAGAGAGGGAGGAGAAAGCAGGAGTTCTGGTACACAGAATACAGCCCATGGGATTTCTCAAGGACATACAACTCAGAACTTGCCCTTAAGGAAGTGCAGCAGGAGGTTAAATCCCTGCAGGGTGTCAGTTTTATAGCCCAGCAAAACCTAATCTCTCCAGCAGTGCAGTGTCCTTTACCAGCTGGTGGGATAGCACTGACAGAAGATTAAGTATAACCTACTTCAGGTTTGTCCACATTCATGAGTCAGCTTTGGAGATACCATTTCCTTATCCACACAGCTCCACTCCCATGTCTGGGAGGACACTGTCAGAACAGATTGGTCTTGTATAGTGAAAAGAGCAATAAAGGGGAGGACACCACACTATTCAGTCCCCTGTGCAACCCCATGTCAGACAGACATGATAGCATGTGTAATAATAACCTAAAAAGCAAATTCTAAACAACTAGAAAAGGAAGGATAAAGTGAATCAGGTGTGGAAAACCTGTATTGGGCTACTTCAGCTGTATGTCAACAGCAAAGTCAGAGCAGCTGTGGTTTGTGAAGTGTCCATTCTCTACCATATTCGGTGGAAAACCAGGCCCTTATTACCTTCACTCATCAGGCTACTTCAACCAGGGCACCCCAGAGTGGACTGTAGAACCATGAGTCTTTGATGAAGGGTCACACCTACTTTCTCATTTTCTTCGAGTAGGTCTAGAGAGTTGTTTTCTTATCTTGAAGAGAAATTTTGTAGCTCAGCATTCCTGCACTTGGCCTCTCCTCTTTCAGTTTGCATGTGTGCTCATTTCAGTGTAATTTTTCTCGAGCATGTGATTCAGAATTAATGTGTTTGCAGTGTAGCGGAGGGAAATGACGTGTTCTCGTGGTACTGGAAATGAGCTGAGCGGCAGCACTTCCTTTGAGTGCATATCAGCTTTCTGAGTGGCTTGTAAATCATCACAAGCCCAGTGAATGGCGTATTACCTACCTCACTTTGCAGCCGTTATTTGAGTGATAAGAATGTGAGAGAGCACCTGTGTGACATAAGTTCCTTCACTTTCCACAAAGCAAACCACAGCCAGTTTTGGCTGTCCTTGCAAATTGCTGAAATAAGAACATTCCACCTGCAAAATGCAAACCCATCCAACTAACTCAAACCTCATTAGGCATGGGTCATTGAGTATCATGGGGGTGGAAAAGCCTTTGCTGTACTGAAGTCATAAGAAACGTAGTGCAGGCAGGAGTCAGAACTAGCCACTGGTTAGTGATTTATATATGAGGAAACCAGTTCAGTCTAAATTATCTTATATTAACACTACTTGTTATGGAGACAATTTTATTCTGCCAGTTGGAAGCCAAATTCTGGTCATTGTACAAACCCCTGCCTTCACTGGCTCCGAAGACCCAGGACAACTGGGAGAGGGCTATGGCACCATGTTAGGCTGGGAGGAGAGCTCCTCTCCTGGGATTCTCTGGGAATACTTCCAAGGCATGCAGTCTGTACACCCTCCCATACATCCTCCAAATGTACTGGATAAAGCATGGCTGGTGCTTAAGGGGGAACTGGGCAAGGGAGCCATCCCACCCTCAGAAGCAGTGACCTTCTCCATCCTTCAGTGAAATTGCAGGGGAAAGAAATGCCTCAGATATGTCAAGCTCCTAGTACAGATATAGTAGTATTGCACAAAATGTTAATTTGAGCCTTTTCACACATAAACCCACCAGAAAATGAAGATAAAATGCACACAGGTACCTCCAAGTATGGGCAACTGTACAGCATAAAAACTGTGAAAGAAAATCAGGCTCTGGAAAATTAATTGTATTTTGCTTTGAAGTTTTCTCAGCTATTGCCCATATGTTACTAATGTTTATGACCAAGTAGTTGTATCAGTATCCCTGATCTTCATTCACCTTGCTTTCCAAACAGGTTCTGTCATGCATACTTGCAGTGATCTTGTATGAACACCACTAAACCAATTAATGATCAAAATAAACTAGAATTCAATTATAATTTTTGTTAACAACGTATTTATTTTTTAAAAAAACCCTTTAAAGTAGTCCCTATTGGTGCATTCAATGCAAATTGTTCACAAGCTGTAGAACAATGCAAGACCTAAAAGCTTGTATTCTGCTAGAAATGAAGTAATGGTTATAGGCTAAAGGGACAGGATGAGGGACATTGAAACTATCCTTTTAAAATTACAGTACAAAATTATTCTTAAAAAAAAAGAAGAAAGAAAAGAAGACTTCAAAATATAACACGTTTATTAATCCAGACAGGCTGCAAGTAAGAGTTAGGGAAATGACTGTTTCAGCAGCAACACTAAGGAGCATCCTTTGAGTGAGTCCTCCTCCTTCCACATGTACTGGCTGCAGGACAAACTCCTGGAATAACGTGGTACTAAATGTGCTATACCCAAAACTGTACTTAGAGGTTTCTGGTATCCAGTGCATCTCATTAGGTGACAGATTGGCCAGGGCATCATTTTTTTGCCAACTGATTCTGCATTCAAACCCATGAATGCTGCTGTCCTCCCCCACGACCTGCCACCCCTTTTTATTGATGTGATTGTTCGTATTTCCCAAGCAGAGCCAAAATACTTTGTACAGCAAGAGAGATCTGTCTCAGAGATCCTGCACACCGAGAGCATTCTTTAGGACTTTAGGACTTTTACATTATCTTGGTGTGTCTCCCCCTTGCCTCTGGCCATGCCTGCCTCTTTCTTGGCTGGACCATCAAACAGCCATTGTGTCTGTATCCTGATATAGATCAACTGTGCTTAATCCTGCTGTGGGAGACATGGATGCTAGAGGTCAAGGAGTGAATTCTTCCTTTTACAGATGTTGTCTGGGTTGTCTTAATTTCAGAGCTATTTATAGGCTACATGAGTACTTATCTTTCTAAGGAGATAATCTCCTTTTTAATATTTTGTGTTTCTGGTTGAGTATTTTTGTCAATGACATCATAACCAAAGCACTGAAGATTAACTAATCAGCAAGCTATTTTTTATTAACTTTCTGGTTCAATTGTAATTGTATCCCTCTGTAATTCTCTTGCATCCATGGGTATGACTACACTGCTGTGAACCAAATGCTGTCACACCATTGTTAGCTTGCATCAAATCAGGCTGGGTAATTCCAAGTGAGCACAACCCTGAGGAAAGGCAGAGGGATACACTAAAGCTTCCTGCATGTATTATGTGTGTGGTAGGTAACAGCTTGGTCCTTTTAATTTTGGTAATTTTTAATTTTCCATTTATACAGATGTATAAATGCATTGAGAAATTTTATAGACATTATGATGTGAATCTCCACTTGATATCATTCAGAAGTCAGTGAAATTACCTCTCCTTCAGCTCTATGAGCTTTATTTGTTCCTTACTGACCTGCTGTGTAGACTTGGGCTAGCAGGTGTTTCTGGTCACTGTAGGAGCCCAGGGATCTTTGTCAAGCAGCTGCTGTTGTTTTGGAAGCAGTCAGTTTTTCTGTCCCCCTGCTTTACTTGAATGGCATCAGATGTCAGGGTCCAAAGGAATATTTTTAAATGATGAATTATATTCCAGTATTCTTAGGGATACTGATTTTAATAACAAATCTGTGTAATCTTGGCAGGCCTTCTTCCTTTTTGTTTGCATTTCGCATAATCTACAAAGCAAGTTTACTGACCAAAATGTTTCTGAAAAACAGGAATTTCTCATGAAGACTGGGGAACTCTGGTCCTGGATTTTTGAATTGTGTTTGCATTATGTGTAGGCAGCCAAGAAACACCATGCTTTGAAGATTTTTGTTGAAAACTAACCTTTGTAGCTAACCATGTGGTTTCACATGTTGGTTGGAGAACATGTGCAGAAAGTTGCTGATGAACAATCTCCAGACTAAGATCCCAGTCTGGACAAACATGTGCACAGAACACTGCAGAATCTCAAGGAAGTCATCATAATCCCTCATAGGTTACAGAGAGGAACAATTGCCATGAATGATGTGACTATGCAGAGGCTTGGGTGTAGCTTCATGTTTTAACAAAACAGAATCTAGTGCCTGGGCTGGCCTTTGAAGAGCAGGAGTGAGGAATCATTAATTGAAATGCATCAATGCATGTCTTGAAATACCAGAAGAAATTTTGAAATGCTGAAGGTTATCTCAGGAAATCTCAAAGAACACAAAGATAGTGCCCACAAAGAAAGAGACACTGCAATCATACTATTATTTATTTACAGGAAAGAAGCTTTCAGCTCTACTCTAAAAATAATACATATCTGCTTACATTTATAGCACTGACACTGAGATTTGAGACTTAAAATAAAACTAGGCTAAATCCAGACCTGAGGTGAGCTTTTAGTGATCACTGACATCAGCATAGTGATGATCACATTGAACTCTCTCTGACTTGGGCCACATACTCTATTTGAAAATTGGAAAAACCTCATCCAAGGTTTGTAAAGCCTAAGTGTGTGTTGCATAAGCATGTCCTTATCAGACTTCTTAAAAAGTCTTGAGACTATCAAGCCAACACAACAACAGATGCCATTTCCAGAGAAAATCGGACCTAGAAGTGCATCTTTCACCTTCAAAACTGAGGAGCTGTGGGGGTTTAAAAATCCTATTCATGAAGCCAGGCTCTACCATCAGGCTGAGCAATCTCTTCAGCCAGTCATAGCTGATACTTTGCTGTAAGAGTTCTTAGAACATGGCAGTGCCTGCATCTCCAGCGAAACACATGAAAAGCTTGAACAGGTGGTGGCTGCAGAAGAACATGATGGGAAAATAATGGATCTGCCCTGGATATGAAAAGAGCAATTGAGGTCAGTCAGGCCCTAGAAAAGACAAATAGCCTACAACTGATCTCCAAAAAACGAGTGTTAAGTAGTGCCAAAGAAGAAGTGGAGTTCACTCAGCATGTGCTTGCAGTGCATGAGAATAATGAGATCATTTGTCCAGGACAAACCACAAAGGGAAAATGAGTGACCTCAGGGATATGAGAAAGGGAATTGAAAGAGATTGAATATTTCAGGAGTTCTTAATTGCTGTAATGTTTCCTATAGAACCCTTTGCTACTCAGATACATTCCTCAATTCTTACAATGAGGTTACTGCATCATTATTTACTTCCTGGTGTAAAAGCTGTACCCAAACTCTCCCTCGTGTGGCTTCAGCAGTATTAGTTGAGTTACCCAGGGGGATCAATTTGCAGACCACTAGAGGGATCTCAGAAGTTTGAGCTAAGAATGGGAATAGGTGAGATTTCCACAGCTGATGTGCACAGTTAAAAACTTCGGTTACACTCTGCTCTGAAACAGGTGAGGACAGGGGTGGGTGCAGATCACGCCATCCCCACACAAATACCTCTGGACCATTACACCCCCTGTGGCACTGCCCTTTGGCACATGTCACCTTTCTGAGGCAGGCTTTCTGCAGAATCTCCAAAAGTCTAGTTATCATCCTCAGTCTTCATGCATGGCATCTGCTTTGGGGTTGAGCTATTCAAAATTGGTTCAAAGACTTAAAACAACAAAATGTAATGGGTGTAAATCACTTGTCTGAACTAGTGTCAGATGAGGAAACAGAATTTGCTTGTGCCATGTTGTCTTACAGCTCTGACTTCCAAATGCAGAACCGCACTACCACTTCTGTAGCTTCTGTACATTCTCTTATGTACAGGTATGTGTGCACTGCTTTGCACATACACAGGGAAGATTCTAAGGATCCTTGTTGTCTTTTCATTGAAAAGCATCAGTCATGCAGATTAACACCAGCTGAGAGGTTTGTCCATCCAGGATAGAGATTTATTTTGACAATAATGCCCATCAGGATTGAATAGCATTAGGGCATATTTTCATTCCTTTTTTTTTAGAAAACACCTTTATATTATGATATTTTCCTTGTGCTCTAATACAGCTGCATGCTGTGGAAGACATTCAGCAGCATATTCTGTGAATAAGCTAGACTGGAGAATTTGCATGACCACAAATTGTACTGGTTGTATTATTCTGCCAGCTCTAGACAGAGAAAAGTTATTATGCAAGTTCTGCTAATGCTGATACAGGTTTATGAAACAATAAAAGTTGGCTCTTCTGAAGGCTAGCTCAAAAAAAAGGTAAATATGAATACAGGCCCCCATCTGAAGAGGAGACAGCTTGTATGAATGGCCCTGAACACTACAGGCAGTGATGGTGGGTGACCAGGTTATCGAAAGAAGTTGAGTTTTTTAATGAAGTTATTGTAGTCAGAAGAAATCACCAGTTGAAAAGTGATTCTGGGGATCCAGGAAACTCTTGGGTGAAATAATATTTTGTTGTCTGTGTCTAAAAAGTCAATTCCCTAAAAATATCTCAAAGTCAAATAAGCCAGATGATAGGACCCATTCTACTCCCTCTGGCACCTAACCCAACTAGCACGAATTTGTTCATTTATCAGAATAGATTCTCCTTCCCAATTATTGTGACCTGTATCAAAGATTACTGCCATATCTGCTTTCTTTTACCTTTATTGCACTTATTGCAGTGGCAATGGGTGCTGTACAAACACATAGTGAAGGGCAGTTTTTCTGCTGAGAACCTATGTTCAAACTGACATGAGGGCTGACAGGCGGGAGAGGCAAAGAGCTGTCCCTGCCCTGCTTGGCAAGGGAACAGCTCTGCCAGCCTGAGCAAGCAGAGCCAGAGGGAAGCCCCACACACCCAGACCAGGGTCTGTGCTCTCCACTGGTGCTGCTCAGAATACTGGCCATTAAGCATGTGGCAAAACTCTTCATGTTAGAAAATCGTCGGCAGTGGGTTAGATTAAAGAATAATTTTCTGAGCAGACCTGGAATTCTGTCTGCTTTTGAGGAGTCCTGGCCTCAAAGAAGAACATGAATATATGCAGCAGCTGCATGTTTACATTTTTAACTTTCATGCTATAAAAACCTGACATGCGTAGTCTGCTTTTTTTATTTGGTGAGAATTGCTGTAATATTGGAGTCTGCAATGGTCTATTGGAAACAGACCCCTGACTAGGAAATAGAGAGTTTAGATGTTATAAACTGCTAGTAATTTATTATTTTGAGATTGGCATATATTTTGGCAAAGTTTAAGTTGGCTGGAGTGATAGTGAGTGATGAAAGATGTTATGGCGGTTGAGAAGTGGCTGAATTCCTTTGTTTCCAGACTTTTCACTTTTTTTTTTAAGGCACAGAATGTTTATATAGAAAGTGTAATATTGTTTTATGAGTATTTGCTAGACCCTGCTAAAACCAACCACTCAAGCTTTAATCTTTTAACAAAGTGTTTTGTAATGGAATTCCTCTGGGTTTTGATGTTTCTAAATTAGGGTTAAATCAGGTTGGTATGTGGGGGCCATGGGAGAACAGGACAGAAGTGACAAACTGTCTGATGTCTAACAGGGTGTGCTTCCACTCCAGGAGGAGATGTGGTGGCAGGAAGAGAGGACTCCTCAACTGGGCATGAAGAAGCCATAACACAAGGGCACAAAAAGGGGGGAAGAGGGGATTTTAAGCCCTGGGAAAGCTGTCAGCATTTTAAGAGTTGGACATCTTCAGTGCAAGACCCTGCCTGCCCCTCATCTGCTCTCTGGTCCACCAGAGCCTGCATGTTTCCCATGTTTTATTTCCATCGTCTGGAACAGGAGCACTTTTAGTCTCATGGTTATAAATTATCGTTCTTCCTTCCCGATCATCTCTATTTTTCCCTCCAAGACTGTGGTACTTGATGAGCCATGATACACTCAGGAAACAAATTCTTGTTTCTGATATTTCTCTGCCCATTTCCTCTGCATTTATCTCCTCCAAGTCAGCTGCTCATAAAACTCATTGGCTTTCTGCCTTCAGCTTGGCTCACTAAACCCTGGAGTCAGTCTCCAGCCTTTTTGTTTTTACAATAAAGGACAGAGCTCTGAGCCACAGCATCCTGGGATGCTGTAGCAGCAGAGAGAAAACCTTTAAACCATTAAGAAACGGAAGCTGCTAAACTCAGTGTTTCATTGCTGAGAGCATCAGGGCTTCCTTTAAGCTGACTACAAGGAAAAAGAGCAGAGTTTCTACTAATTCACAAATCTTACTAGGAACAAGAGTCAGTTTTCTGATTTTATCCTGCAGTCTATGTTGTAATAACTTTACAAGTCTGTATTCTCCCATTTAATACTCCACTTTAATGAAGACCTCACATTGCTACTCTGCTCCTCATTGCTCCCATTATAATCTTTGTAAACCTCTCCCAAGTAGCACTGAGCACTTCCAGTTCTCAAAAGACAAGCAAAGGTTATCCTTCTTGTACTAGCAATGCTAGAGTGCCAAAAAGCCAGTAAGGAAAAAACAAAGTAAAATAGCTTGTTTCAGACAGATTTAAGAACAAGGCACATAAATCCTCATCCCTATTAAAATAAAAGACCAAAGTTCCAGTGGATTCAACACACATTATACCTTCCAACTATACAATTTTTAATTATTTTTTCAAACTATTAAACATATGTATAGGTTTAGCTTAGCACTGAGAGGCCTCAGCTGGAATACTTTTCACAGTTTTGGGCACTGTGCTTCAAAAAAGATGTGAACCAACTGGAGAGAATCCAGATGAGAGCAAAAAGAATGATCAAAGGTCCAGAAAATGTGATGTATGAGGAAAGACCAAAAGAATTGGGTTTGTTTAGACTAGAGAAGAACAGTCTGAGGGGAGACATGACAACAGTCTTCAGACATGTTAGACTTCTGCAAAGGGGAAGATAAACTGTTCTCAATTTCTACTGGAAGTAGGCTAAAAAGCAACAGATTACAATGGAGATTCAGATTAGACTTCAGAAGAAACTTTTTTTGGTTACAGCAGTTATACATGAGAAGACAATGCCCATACAAACTGTGGGATCCCTTTGTTTGAGACTGGGGTGCTGACACAGTCCAATCTACTTTGTGGTAGAAGACTGAATAAGACAGGTCCTAGTCCTTTTCAGCTATTTCCCCCCATCTTAGAAGTGTAGGAAAGTGAAAAAAATCCCAATTCGTATTTTCTGAAGGAATTTGGACAGGTCTGACCTGAGTGGTCTTTGAACAGGAGATTAATTGCAGCCATAACTACAGAGTTAGTATTACTGCCTTGTAGACATTACAAACTGTTTGCAACTACTACACTCAGGAAAACAGGGAAAAATAAAATTCTGATTCTTATCTGCTCTAAAGTCCCTACTTATGCTGGACACTATTCTGGGAGTGGAGGCCTGTGTCAAAGATTTTGGGTGTAAATAAGCATAAAATCCTAAATGTTGTAAAACACACCATCCAGTGATAGATTTCTATGAACTCTGTTATATAGAAAGATTTAATACAGAAAGGAACCCAAACATGTGACACTTTGTCAGAAAGCGAAAGATTACATAGTACAACATGTTTTTTGGAATGAATTTACAATGAATTTTAACTATAAAATAGAATGAAAAAAAAACCAGGTGAAACTAAGACAAATGCAGGGTGAATTGAAACAAAGTGCCTGACTGAAAATTCCAGAGATAGTTGGGAATGCAAACTAGGACTTCTGAGGTCCCTTGTTTCAATAGGTGGGTTTTTTGTTTCTGTTTCTGCTTGTTTGTCTGCATTTCATTTATAATGACAAAAAATTTTAAAAAAGGCAAGATTGCAAAAGCCAGCTTTTTCCTCAGTTTTTTGGTGCTTTCTGCTAAGCAGCCTTGGAGCTACAAAGATTCACAGTCTTTCACATAGACTCATGCCCTAGAAGTGTTTACAGTGAGAAGAAGAGTCCTTAAAATACATGACCACACAGAGAATCATATGGGATCTTCAGATGTTTGCATCCTGGTCGGGACTGTGCATGAAGAGGCCTCTGGACAGGCATAGGTCACCGGGTCTGTGGAAATAGTGACTTGGTCTGGAGCTGCTATAGGTACTGGCTTTTGAGGAGAGAGTTCTGCAGAGGAGGAACTGTCTCTTTCGGCTTAATGTTTCCAGGGCACAAACTGGAGGTTTAGAAGGAGTACTGTGATACAAATATCCTCAGCCGGATGACAGAGCTGCCTCTGAAGTTGATGACGGTGTTAACAGTGATCATTTCCAAGTCCAACTCAATAGTACGGGGCCCCTTCACCGGCCGGGTCATCACCAGTGTAGCACTGATTGGTCCCGTTTGCTGTGCATAAAACAAGAGAAAGCAAGTGAGATTGCCAAAACTACTTCTTCAAAACTACTGTCTCACTACAGTCTTCAAGCAGCCAAAATAGGTGTTTTCTGTTTCATTGTTTGAAACCACTGCAACTGATGGGATAGAGTTTAATTTCAGCATTTGGCTTCTTTTCAGTGTGAACTATCACCTTCTACAGTTTGTAAAGCCTTTGGGAGCCCTGCACATTAAAGTAGCTATTGAACATAGACACTTGCTATTGTGTAAAGAAGATGGAAACATGGATTTGGGGTATAAACAAGTAATGATACCTTTTTGTTTGTTTGTTTGAGGTACTCTTTAGTTTGATGTAAAGGACAGTGTTACTATGAAGCAGGGGACACCCAGAAGGGCTTTTGTTAAAGAATCTGGAGGTGTTCCCATGTGAATGGGGTCTGGGTTTGTGGTACATTGGGTATGTTAGTGGCACAAACCCTATGCTCCAAAGAGAGCTTTGACTATGCAATGGCACTTCAGAAAACCAGTCCTTTATTAAATGGAAGCAGACCTTCGCAATATCTGACCAGAACAGTTGATTACGTGCATTTGGAAATCAGAGCTGCTGATGTTAAAACCAACTGCAGTTTGTTTTCTGTCAGGAGCTTACATAGGCACAGCGAGTCCTGTTTTACCTATCCAGTTTTACCTCAAAACTGGGTGTTTGTTACCTTTGATCAGAGAAGGCTGACATAGCCATGAGGAGGTTGCAGGCATGTTGCCTTGTCCGTGCCAGGCCAGGTCCTGGTGCCTCAGCAAGGCCAGTGTCCCTCCCAGCCACGGTGTCCGTCCCAGCTGGCCATGCCCTCCCAGCCATGGTGTCCCACCCAGCTGGCCATGCCCTCCCAGCCACGGTGTCCGTCCCAGCTGGCCATGCCCTCCCAGCCACGGTGTCCGTCCCAGCTGGCCATGCCCTCCCAGCCACGGTGTCCGTCCCAGCTGGCCATGCCCTCCCAGCCACGGTGTCCCTCCCAGCTGGCCATGCCCTCCCAGCCACGGTGTCCCTCCCAGATGGCCATGCCCTCCCAGCCATGGTGTCCCTCCCAGCTGGCCATGCCCTCCCACTGGCCAGGGAATGGCTGCATGGTAAATCACTGGAACAGCAGGCTCGGGCAATGGGGGTGGGTTCTGGGGTCTCAGCACCTGCTAGATCAGCTCAGATGAGGGGAAAAGGTCAGTGGGATCAGTAATGACTTTGCAACAGGAAAGCTCTTGTGAGATGTAAATCATTGTAATGAGACCACTTGTCAGTTCAGGATTTTGAAACATTTTCCTTTTCTTACAGTGGGAATCTGAGGTTCTTGTGAGAAATATGTCCTGGAATGTATCCCACTACCTGTGTCTGTGAGGGATGGGAACCTTCAGTAGCCACAGAACAGGACTCAGTGTGAATCCCAGAACCAGGTTTTGCCTGGAGCTGAAAATCAATCTCCTGAGAGTCACTGTCCGTCGTGGATGTGCCCCATTCTCTGTAGACACCCCTGTAATCTCTGCATGTTGGTGGTGTGGCAAAGATGGCTGGGGAATACAGAGATCTTCTGAGGAAAACAAATTTTAAAACCTCAGGTAATTACATTTTCTCTAACAGTGTCTACATAAAATGTGTGTTCTCAGTGAAAAAAATTCATAACAAATGAAAGCAAAGAACCCAGAAAGTCAATTGTTGGCATAAAGGGGTGGGTTTTTTGCTTACTTTTTTGGT
Organism: Irena cyanogastra; assembly: GCA_013397155.1. Taxonomy (NCBI): domain Eukaryota; kingdom Metazoa; phylum Chordata; class Aves; order Passeriformes; family Irenidae; genus Irena; species Irena cyanogastra. The sequence goes on from VWZV01010778.1 coordinate 146,225, forward strand.
TTTCAATTCAAATTCAATTCAAAATTCAATTCAAAAGTGGTGGGTTTTTTGCTTACTTTTTTGGTTTTCAATTTCCAATGGAAAAGTTTTCAATTTCCAATGAAAACAGACAAGAAGCATTGAGTCTTTTGGTGACAATTGTTGATTGTCCATCAAATAAAAAACAGTTTGGCACAATAGTTTCTCTTGAGCTTGGGAAACCTGAGCTATTCTTAGACATGAGTACAGCTCTGGGCTTTCCTAAACCTCCTGTCTCATAGGAGAAGTATGTTTGCTTTGGGTAGGTTACTCTCCTGAGAGATCCAGCAGTTCCTGCAGATCAGCACACTGCTCTGCACATCTGTGTGTAAAAAAATGCCTCATACTGAGCTGTGAGTTTCAAGTGATAGCCACAAAAAGCTCAGTTGTGCTATCAGGACATTCTGCTAACATCATGTTTTCCCCCAGTGAGCGCTAGACTTACCCGCATGTAGAATTCCCTGCCCTCGTTCCCCGATTTGATTTGGAAGATGTAATAGGCTCCAGGGTAGCGAGTTGTTGCTTGCATCTGAAAAATATCCGAAGGCACGGACCTCCCAGACACCATATCCATCACTCTGTACAGGATGGTGAACGGCTGATCTCTGCACCCAGGGTTTTCAGCTGGACACATGCAGCGGCTGATTGTCAGAGATAGAATTGGCAGCAGGGGTTACAAATTGCTGTAATATTTGACTATTTATATGGTAATATAGGTGCATAAATAAATAAACAAATTATGTTGTTGACCAGCTAAAAGAATCAATGAAATTGGTAATGAATTTTCTCACTTTTAGCATTTTCTGTGTTGCTGTTCTGGCCTATATCTTGCCTCCTTTTTTTTGTCTTCTTGGCCAAAATACCTTGGCATTCTCCTTAGATGACTCAAAAATGTGAACTTTCTTTGATGCAGCCCTGCAGGTGTAGAGTATTTGGTACGTTTGTTCTGATAGTAATTTAAACTGAACTGTCTCCAGAATATTATTAGATAATTTCACTGACAGTACTACATAAATGGTAGTGATTTTTGTTTTACTGTATTTTGCATACTACATGAAAACATACAGTAGACATCCTGGATCAAACCAAAGCTCTAACATCAAGTGCAGAGCCTTAAGGAAGAAGAGGAGAGCAAGCCAAGCATACAACACTTCCACCAACAGTCTCCAATTGTTTGTGACTCAGGGAATGCTTGAAACAAAACTTTCTCCTTTCTATTCGTCAGCTATTAATAGATTTCTTATCCATCAGCTTTTCCACCTTCCCATATGAATGTTTGGCATCCACAGCCCCCTGTGGCCAGGAGCCCCACAGCCCCCTTCATCTCTCTTTTGCATGGCCTCTTTCTGACTTTATCTGGTGCTCGCAGTTGTTCTACTGGAAGAAAGAATCCCCACTCATCCTCCTCACCCAGCTCAGGGCTTCATATTCAACTCTGTTCATGGCTGAAGTGCTCTAATTTGGCTGTTATTCACAAGGAAGCTATTCCATACCTTTGATCATCCTCATTGCTTCTTATGAACCTTTATCCAGTTATATTTCTTTTGACAGGATGGGAAGGAACTCCACGGTCTTAAAGATGTGGTAGCACAACAGCATGTGCTCCAAGGATATTCTCTACCTTTTAACACTTGAAATTCAGATTGCTTTTCTGACCTCTAGTGAGTACTGCAGAACTAGAGCCCTCAAATCTCAGTTTGCATGGATTATGATCAGATCACTGGTCCTTATTTAATTTGTGAATTTGGGATTTTCTTTTTACTTTAAATTCATCTACACTGAATTTCATCTGCCATTTTTATTGCACAGCCATTGAGGCTTATTCTGTAATATTTTTCAACCCAATCCTTTATCTACTCTCTTCAGATGTTGATGCAGACTTTGCCCATCTCATGGTTTTTTCTTTTCCCCGGGTTGCTTATGATGGACCAAGTAGGTCCAGCTCAGACCTCTGCAGAAATTCAACATGAAAGTTGACAATTTAATAATATAATCTGTTTAATTTTTATCTTTCAACTTCTTACTCTTCTGTTCCAGGGACTTTTCTCTGTTGCTTACGACTGCTTCATTTCCATAATAACTATGTGAGGGTCTTTTCAGAAGCCTTTGGAAATGCAAACAGACTGCATCAGTTCATGTGCCCTAGCCACATGCTGCTGATTTCTTCAGAGAGCTCTAAGGAAGTTGTAAAGCAGGATATCCCTTGATAAAAGCCATGTTGGGGGAATTTACTGGGCAAGGGTCTTTTTGACTATTTTTTCCATAACCGCCACTACTGACATCAATTTCAGACAGTGCATCTGGCACGTCCGCCATCGAGAGGCTCCTGGCATTATGAACACCCAGTTCCTTCCACAGAAAACACAGATGCAGGGAATTCACTTGGCTTTTATACTGACCACTTCTAGACATATGTCACAAATTAAGTGCAGTCCCATCTAGACATGATCCGAAGCCACCAAACACAAAGCTCAGAGATCATGTTCTGATGCAAGCTGCTCTGCAAGGACTCTGTAGCTGGGTTTGAGGGAATTTAGATACAGAGGATTCAGTTGTTTCAAATTCCAGTTTAAGACTCTATCACCAAGGTAGGAAAACCCAGAACTAGACAGACACTATGTGTCCACTCTTCAGCTGCTCTAGTTCAGAAAAAATGTAAATACACTTATAAGATCTAAAGGAAAGAAGCTAATTATTAATATCTTGAGTTTCTATAAAATATATTAGGCTACCAAGTAATTCTAGGTTATTTGGTTTAATGCAAACATTGTGGATGAAATAATGTGGACTACAGTATGTTGAGATCTGTCTGGAACTGAAATATTTTGAGCCCCAGGAAATACATACAAATGTAAAAGAAACAGGCTATTTTTAGAAATGTAGGGTTTCTTGTTTGCTTGCTCAAATGATTCCCAGTTGAGACAGTAACAGTACTAACAGCCCCATCCAGACATACCCAATTTCTGGGCAAGGCAGATCAGTCTGTGACCTATTCAGAATTTTAACCTTTAAGGAATAAGAAACTATTTGTATCCTGCTCTAACTATCATCTAATATTTTAAAGTACTTCCCAGGCATAAAGTAGTTACCATTTGCAGGAAATAGTACTACTAATAAACAGGTTGCATTTGAGCATGAAGTCAGTTAGTAATGTAATGTAATGTACATCACATTCCTTGCTGTTTTCTCAGCTAACTGACAGCTGTTTTTCCAGTCTATCTTCATATACATCTGAGTATGATGTATCATATCATATCATAGCATGTATCACAGGTGGTGACCTGGTAAGGAATTGCAATTTATTATTTTTATAAAGGTTTCCAGGGGTAAATTTAGCAATAGCATGTATGTATTGCTTTTTAGACAGACTTCATGGCTGTAGTGTAAAATTGCAGCTCCTTTGGTTTACTTTAGATACAACTTTCACAGACAGAATTGGCTTTTGTGGCTGTAGGTGTGTTACTCACTTCTCATTAATCTGGAGATAAGGCTCCTCGCATCGTACTGGGTCTAAACATTTATATTCTCCTGGGATATTGAAACATGTTTGCTGTGAAGTGCAGGTGAAGTTTCTGATTTCACATTCATTGATATCTAAAACACAAGGAATGAGAGAATGGCTAAAGCAGGGAAATATGTACAAGATACCACTCCTACAAACTTGTTTCCATCTTAAAGAATTACCCCAAAATTCATAAAACTCTTGCACTGTGAGAGGTGGCCTTTTAATAACTGTCCCCTCTTTTAAGATCAGCTTTACTCCATTCATTTCTGCTTATTAGAGTGCTCCCACATGCTAAATGCTGCAAAAAAAATTGGAAAGGAATTGGCTGCTCAAACTCTCCGACCTTATCAAATGGGAAAAGTAGAGATGTACAGCAGAGGGAAGAGCATTTGAGGTCTTTCCTGCGTAGCTGTTTCCTAGCCAATAAAGTTTTACTTAAAACCTCAGCAGGAATATCCATGTGATGACATTCTTACCAGAACTGCATAATTGGCCCCTACGAGTATTTCACTGTGCAGTGCCAAGACCAAGCATCTCAATTCTTGAAAACTTCTTTCTAGACACAGGATCTACTTTCTGGTCCCCAGGCGTTTTAATCAGTGCAGAAACGTTACCTTGGCAGCTTCTACTGTCATCGAGCAAGTTGTAGCCCGAGGGACAGGTACAGTAGTAAGAACCAGGCCCGTTCACACATTCGTGCTGGCAGAGGAACTCAGAGAAGCTGCATTCGTCCATGTCTGCAGAGGTAAAACAAAAACCAAAGGTAAGTGTCTTTGGCTTTGCTGTCAGAAGAGCAGTCCTGCAGGCAGGTGGCCATCTAGACTACCTGCCCATTACCTCAGCTAGAAGCTGGCACTCTCCAGCTCCCGAGAGCTCTGCAGCAACCTGACAAAATGCTATACAACAAGTTCTTCATTAAACACTTTTTTTCCTAAGGAAACCAAAGCCGCCACTGAACACAATGTATGGCTTTTAATTATTTATTTTTCTTTTCTAATACCTGTCACCAGTTGGCCATGTTTTCATTTCTGTTTTACGTCAGAGATACTCTGACAACAAAGCTGCAACTGTAATTTAAAAGGAAGGACTTGGCAGTAGTTTTATTTTCTTTCTTTTTTTTTTCCCTTTTTTTTTAGAGAGCAAGCTTCACTTTCCCAGGGCCACATGGGTTCCAGCAGAACTCCTGCAGCCAGCCCTGTCTGTTTCATGTTTTTTAGCCTCTAGTCAGTTACTTCCAAGTCGTTCCAGCAAGACTAGAAGAGCACATCCCAGCCTGGGTCAGATGTACTGGAAGGCCCAGCCCTCTCCCAGATACCCAGGAAGCCAGGCAAACATCTGACTGAAAGCAGAATCTGTGCTCCTTCCCCCTTGCACTCATGAACTGACCAGTCATTGTGTTCTGCTGAGCTGTGCTCAAGTGAGAAAGACAAACTTCAGAGCTGCACATGGAGGCATGGCTGAATGAGGGGAAAACACATGCAAAGGCACTAGGCTGGGGGAGGCTGCCACTAATCATTTCGTTATTTCCCTGTTCAGGGGAAGAGAGAAACAAAGGCCAGAGCCCCAGCCAGGAACTCCCAAGTTCTTATTCCCAGCTCTGACATGTTGACTCTCTCAGGCAAATCACTTTTACTCTTCAGACTGAATTTCCCTTTCTTCTAAATTGGGCTCAGTCCATTTATCCACTTCTAGTGTTTCGTGCAGATGGATTGGAAAGTATTTGAAGTCCAAATATATCCAAGTGGCTTTAGGGCTGAAATCAGATTCTCAAAAGGGAGATGAAAGGAACTCTACACCTACATTGTCCTCTTGCTGTGTGAGTTTCCCCAGTGAGTTCACTGAAACAAACACCTTCCTGAAACTACATGGACTGAAGGCTGCCTCCATAAAGTGGCTGAGATATCAGCCACCCTCTGGCATCCTAGCCCAGCCCTCCAGCATATTGGATTTGTATAACTGATGCTTGGCTGCTGTCAGGTGCTGAGGGACTTAGAGCCCCGAGGGTCCTACATTCTTGCTGTTGAGCCCACAGTGTTCCTAAACACTCCTGGCATTCTGCTGACTATGTGCAGACAACAGGATGGTTGTGATTTCAGAGCACATCTAATGCACTTGGAAGACCTCTGTGATTACAAAATGATGATGATGTTGGGAAAGCCAGGTTGAAACCTGGGGCAACCTGGGGTTGAATTGGGGCAAGAATGCCTCCCAACTTCAAGGTAAGTTGGCTGCTAGGCCATGGACCAACCCCGCTCCTGTTGAAGTAAATCTGAATCCTGGGTGTCTCATAAGAGTGCCCTCCTAACCAGGCGTTCCCTTTGGGAGCCTCAGATGTCTAGTGATTGCTGTGAAGTGGAGGAAGCTCATCCAGAGAAACTTGACCTGCTTTGTCAAACATTTTCCTGCACAAGATTGTCAGGAAAAAATGTTCTGCTCTATATCTGGATGGTGGAAAGACTCTTTTGCTGGCTGAGCTCTCAGACATGGATGAGGCTCAAGCACCACCTTACTGGGCATTGCAATGAACTTTTCTGGTTCAGACCACCAGGTAGCTCAGGAGGTGAACACATAAAAAACGTTCAGGAGTCTAACTTAGAAGAAGAAAATCCATCAGAATGCAGAACACTAAGTTAGATGTTTAATTCTTAAGACCCTTTAGATATTTAATATTTGTTCTTCCCCTTATAACAAGGAGATTTGCAGGAAAAATATCTTGGAAAACACTAATCATGTACACTGCATCTCACATGTCTTCTCTCTCAGAAACAGCATACTACATCTGTTTACTGTAAATTAAAAGTCAAGTATTTTCCAGTGCATTTTTCCTTCCAAGAAATATTGGCTGAATTTTCTAATTTTATCAGACTGATGGTACAATAAGCAAAGCAAGAAGTTTTGCCTTCAATTAAAATAAAATAATAAAATAAAAACAAAAACCAGAGAGGAAAAATTACAGCAACTTAAGCACAACTTATTCTGCTCTGTGCTGAACAGGTCAGCAATAACTGTACTAAGAAATCATATATTGCTTCCAAAGTGAAGCCAGAGCCATACAGGGGAAACTGGGGAAAGTTTCAGGCAGAAGTGAGCAGTCGTTAAGAGCAAGGGAAATATATGCATTCAATGGACAAATGGAAAAGTGCTTTACACAAAGTATTTCTTTAATCATGGAAGAATGTCCTCAGACTATCTCTACTTGCTCTAATAAAGCTTCCTGTTCAGCATTACAAAGTGCTTTCTTATGTTTTGCTGTTACCTTGGAGCTTTTGAATATTTAGCTTATTTCTTTAAAACCATTTGTGGCCCTCCTCCATGGAGCTTTTCTGGGTATTTGCTGAATGCTTTAGCTGGAAAGAAGATCTTATGAGTTGCTACTATCCTGATGCTACCATGGACCAAGGCAAAAATTTTTTTAAAAAGTATGTAAAAACAATACCTTTGAAAAAGTAAACATAATAGAATTAAAGAAATCAAACCAGTAAATAAGACAGTTACCACTGCAGTTAACTCCATCAGCTTCCAGTTCATAGCCAGGTTCACAGCGGCAGAGAAAAGAGCCATAGGTGTTGACACAGGTCTGAGTGCAAGGGTTTTCACTTGTACATTCATTCACATCTATGGGAAACCAATGCCAAATTCATCAGTGACTTCTCCCCGAACTCCATTTTCAATTTTTTTTCTGCAGAGCATTTCAAAGAGATTAGCTGTACAGTTAGAACTATTTGTTCTGAAAAAATATAACCAAGTCAGTGTTGTTTATTTGGATTCAGGTTGATGCCTGGGAATAGCATGTTGGAAATACAACATGTGTGGAAGTGAAGCATTTTGGGAATGACTTCAATAAAAAAATAACATGGAAGATGGGGATGAAATTTTTATTACAAATGTTTCTGTCCTTATCCTGCAATTTGAAAACCATTGAACCAATATTGTAATAACAGACCTGGGAAAAAGTGCAGCAGGATTTTCCTGAGAAAGATAATGGAATGATGAGGGGTCCTTATCTAAACCTCGAGCTAAGGCAAAAGCAGTATTTTTTTCCTTGTAGGACATTAGCAGCTTCTGGGGGTCATGAGCACCGACGTTCTCCTTTAGAGAGCATGTGGGAAGAAGCTCTCTGCTTTTCTAGGGAGACTGTGAAGAGGTTGTGTTGACTTTGAGGTAGCACATCATAGCAAAAGGCGGTCTAATACTTAGGACTCCAGTATGGAGACTCTGATTTACTGATCTGACAAAGGTTTCCTGTCTCAGTTGGGTCACAGAACCTCAAATTTTAATAATAAATTCAGTGCCTGAACACTTGGTAATTCCACTGAATTGAGTGAATTTAGGTTTGGGCCTTTGTGCATATTTCTCCTGAGACACTGGTCACGTTGCACCTGAACCCCTTCGAGGTACCATGAAACTACAGAAATATCTGTCTGACAAACCTGTGAACATTTACAAAAGCAATGCTGGGAAGGTTACTTGTGTTCTAAAAACCAAGCAAGTTTTAAGGGTGTGGCTGAGGGGGGACCAAAGCTTTCAGCCATGGTTTACTGTGCACATACCTTGGCACGATCTCCCATCGTCGTTAAGGGTGAAGCCGGGGTTGCACGTGCAGGAGTAGGAGCCGGGCACGTTGGCACACAGCTGCTGGCAGTAGCCATAGCGACATTCATCTATATCTGTGGGTGGGGGCATGGAAAGTAGAGTGGTCTGCATTTTCTCATGAGATACAAAGCAGTGAGCACGCTGAACCAACAGCACTGATAACACAGAAATACCCCAACACACTGGTCATGGATGTAACAGCCAAACTTCCAGGCGTTCAGACATGGAGTCACGGTTAAAATACACCTCTCCCCAGGAGAATGTGGTAATGTGGTAATCTGACATCTACCAGTTTGTCTGATGAATAGATTGTCATTGCTGGAACCTTCAGTTTAAATCAGGCAGCCTAGTTTGCTCCTTTAAGCAGCTCCCTCAAAGGATACCTGACAGCTGGCACATGCTGCCAGCACAACCACAGCCAACATTGCAGCGAAATTTTGGCAGAATCAAAACAGAAACCTTCTTTGCCTCCACATATACCAGAGCTGCTCACTGGAATAGCAGTGTTTGTTACTACAGGCTTCTTTTTTGAGTGAGTATATTTTTGAAAGATTTTTTTCAGAATAGTCACATTCTCTTTTTACATGAATTTTTAACTGACAAATTACAGACCATATAAACAGTTAATTTAATGCCAAAATAGCAGTTTGGGCTGAATTGCAGCATTAGCAATGCATGCAACTGAGTGCTGTGAGCACAAGAAAATGCTCTAAGATATGTAAGATGGTAAGTGCTAGAAGATTTTTGCCTCAGAACTAAAAACTAAAATGTAACACCTAGAAGAGCTGTCCTTTCAAAGCCTTAACATTTTCTTTGGTATCAACTGGCTTTTGGTAGTTATGGAGATTTTTAAAAATGTCTGTGTTAAAGCTTTGAAGCCAAATTTATGCAATAGAAAACCCAGTATATTATATGCAGTCAGCAAGATAACCTAAAGGCCAGGTCAGTGGTGATGAGTACACCAGCAGCAGGCTTCACCAAATCCTGCAAAAACAACGCGGGTTTTAAGTAAATGAATACCTCGTTCACTGACACAATGCATTACGTTAAGTACATCCTTTGTCTTTTGCAGGACTGTTCTCTCAAGAGTGCTACATTTTGAGAATAAGGACTTCCACAGGGCTGCTTCTGGTGGGTGGCCATTTGGATACTGCCACACTGGCTTCTCTGTGCAAACTTTACAGGATAATTGCAACAGACAGAAGTGTAGGTTTTTCTAATGGTGATTTACTAACAGTAATTGGTAATTGATAATTCCACTGGACTACTAACAGTGCACCGAACACCCAAACCTCAACTTGGCCCTCTGATTACAGTAAATATTTCTTTACTGCTTTATGGCAGCAAAAATCACTTCTCCAAAGCCAGTATAAAGTATGGAAAACTGAGAACTTCTTTGAAATTTAGGGAAAAATATAGCAATTCTAAACAAAATTTGCTTTTCCTTTTTCACATTGCCTTGCAATAATCCACCCCATGATTACGTAAGTAGGGCAATACTGGGATGTTATTCCCTATTTCAGATACCATAAGCAGGTACTCAAATCAATTCATCAATGCAGCCATTTCAGTTCTCTGCTATAACCATCAAGCAGAAGAGTATTTTAGATCTATGTTCAAATCCTGAATGCTGCACACAACTCTCTCATTTGGCCTGTAACTGGGAGAAGTAAATAGGTAACAGAACAGGTGATGCAGAGCAGAACCTGCCTTCCTTCTCTCCCTCATCCCCACCCTATCACAGACGCCTGTACATTCCCCAGGACAAACTTTTTTTTTCCCAAGAGAAGTTGATTTATCATAGATTAAGGAGCAGGGGCCTTGGACACTTCTTATCCCAGAGGAACTACAAGACAGTGACTCCACTGAAGTGGCTGTGGCTGCACAGACCCCAGTTTGGACAGGGCTCAGCCTGGTGCCTGCCAGGTGAATTACACAGCTGCTGTTAGCAGTAGTTAGGAAAGCAGCCGTGAATGAGTCCTTCACAGAATTGGTGCCTGGGAGAAGAAAGCTGGAAAATAACTGGAGATGCTCCAGGGACAAATGGGCAGGGGAAGTCCATTCTCCTTGCAGTGAAGGTGTGATGGGATGGTCCAGCTCTGCAGAGCTGGCACCAAACAGCCTATACTGCAGGCAAAGAACTAATAATGGGCAAATTTTCTTAAAAAAAAGTTGTATTCTGATTCCTAGGTCCTACCTGTGTACCTAAAATTAATGTCTACATCATCATCCCAAGAGCATGTCAAGTGAGGGGGAAGGGCTGGAGGAGAGGAGAGATGGAAGGTTTGTTTTCCTGTGCTGTTTGTTGAGCAATGTTTTTTCAACAGGACTGAACTAAAAGGGTAAACAAGATATTGCTGCAAGAAAAATAAGAAAATGGAAATAAAACTGCATGGAAGATGATGAAATGGCATCCAGTTCAGAGGTAATTTTTTTCTCACTCCCAAACAAAAGAATTGGTTGACTTAGGATTTACTTTCAGTCCTATTTCTTGGTATCAAATACAGATAGACCCCTTCAGGTCCACGCTGTCATGGTAAGGAAAGCACAAGTCTGTTTGGGCAAAAATCTTTATGCACACATGCTTGCAGTTCATCTTACATGAAAGGGGATCCTTCAGGCTGGGAATATGAAACAGCCAGTTATTACACTATTATGATGCTAGTCATATGGCATTTACATCTACAGGTTTGTTTCATGAGGGAGTCTCTCTGCCAAAAAACATGTCACTGGCACTTATAGAGACAAAAGACAGTTGCCACATAGCTGAAGGTTTAGCCATGCACTTGTTAAAAGTGCTTAGTGACATCAATTCAGGGAGTCACAGGTACACATACACAGATACTCAGATATGGCATCAGTTGAGGATTTTACCTAAACACTGGCCTTCTAACAGCCAGTAGCCTTCAGTGCATGAACAGGTATAGCCCCCTTCAGTATTTATGCAGATCTGGGTGGGGTTACACTGGTGAGAATCTGAAGCGCATTCATCCACATCTGCAACACAGAAATACAGAAGGAAAATGTTAGAAATAGCAATAACAAAAGATTTTTCATATTGTACAGTGTGTACACTGCCTCTGTGCAAGGAATCAGAGTTTGGAGGAGTAGAGAGAATGATGATAACCTGAAAGAAAATTCACAATAATAAATGTCTGAGGGCAGTGAGAGCTGAGGATGCACATCATATCTCTCAGTTTTGCAGATGACTCAGTGTTTCAGTTTTTCTCCTCAAAGAAAGTCTCTCATTATCTCAAACTTTCTGTAACTTCCACATTTGCTATGTCACTGAGCTGGGATTTCCATGCTATAGGGCAGTGTTCAGTCCTAGGGAGAGGCTTCTGAAAGGGTTGAAACCCCATTGAAAAGTAAGAGATGAAGGGGAGTTCGAGAGATGTACAAACACAACTCGGAGACATTAAAAAAACCCAAACTTCCTACGCCCACAAATGCAGACCATCTCACTGTAATTTTTCAGACAGAAAGTTCAACTAAAAATCAACCTTTACCTGACCAAAAAATGTATACTTCCCTGGAATCAATTTCCTGACAATAATACTATTTTCTTTTAATTTCCACCCCCCCATCTTTATTTGGTTTAATGTATTTGGGTTTTTATTGCAACCCCTTAGGATGTTTTTGTTGTGGGCTTCTTTTTTTTTTT